>JAHPZR010056135.1:85000-124560 GCA_019787425.1 Platygyra sinensis | reverse complement strand
TATTGTATTTATTCAAATAGGTTTTCTATTTGCAATAAATTTTCAATCCCTCAATCCAAAACAATACTCGGTGTTTAACATTGACTCTTTAGGTCTTGAAGAAAACTCTCGCGAACAAGACCTACTTTCAGGTCTTTCTTCAGATCGTTTTGGCCAGTCTTGGGCATCATGAGGGCGAAACTCATCTCTTGGGCGATTGCGGGCAAAAACCATCATTCCATAAACAAATCGTGGGTTCTTAGTCCTACGCGCACCTCTTCTCACGTTTTCTCTCCCACATTCGCGGCATAGTTGAATCTGGCTCCTTACTCCAATACCGCAATTCAAGCATGGGAGCGGAATTCTACTCCCATTCCTGATATAGCGCCTGTGAACTTTGCAATATTCTTCGCGGCAAGATTTTCCACATATCTCATGCTTGCCATTTTTTAACCACGGACAAATGTTATACCCTCTGTGTCCTTTCATTTTAAAACGCGCGACATTTTTCTAATTGAGATAATAATTCGTATACAATGCCCCAGTAGTAGGTAGAGAGTCCCACAAATACTACTTTTTCCGGTGGGCCTTAGAATCGCCGAAATAATACGCTCAGCGGCGGGTCGAAGCCGGGCTGAGACCCGACGTTGAACGCATTATTTCGGCGCTTCAAGGCCTACCGGGAAAAGTGGTATTTGTGGGACTCTCTACCTACTACTCCAGTATTATATCAAGTATATAAATAGAGCTATCTTGGCCAATTTGCAGCACATATCATTAAAACTTGGTAGGCTATTAGTTCTACAGGAAACACCTACAGCTATAAAAAATATGGTTCCCATGGCAACTCACTCTTTTCCAGTCCCCACCCACTGGAGTTCCATATGTTAGTGATTTTCAGCTAAAAAACCGTTAAACGATGCCATGAACTCAAGCTCATGTTTTTACATGCTTGCTGGATCATGCAGATGAAGTAGCAATAGCAGATATAAAAATGAAACACAAAAGGTGGCCAGAAAAGCCTTTATCATTGGGGAGGTCTGTAACCCACAATGTTGCCATGGTGACAAAACTGTCAAGCTTGTATTGTGGAGCACATTTAGTAGAATCCTACTCCAAAGAATCAAAATTGGCTGAGATATCTGTCTTCATCAAATTTGATCAAAATTTGGTTGAGTAGATGACATCATTCATCACTTGGTTAACTTGTATGTTTTAAAGACTTGAATATCTCTGGAATGAAAAGAGATATTTAAAAATAGTAAACAGCCTACTTGTTTATGTTTTAAAATGCCTTAGATAGGCAAGATGCGATTTCCGTCATGAAACCACTTTAAAAATATAAAGAAACCAATTATGATACCCGAGTCTTGAGCAAAACTTAGGTCATAATCTAAGATTATTCAGTTTAATTAGGTTCATCAATCCCTTAATACAAAAATCTGTAATTTACTTAGACTTCAACAAGTCACTCTGGTTTGTACAGTCTAAGCACATGGTTTTTGTATTACAAAGCAGATGCATCCCTATACCCTCTGGCGGGGATGCCAGTCTGTCCGAGATAAGCATTTCAGATAAACCTAAGTGAAAATTTGCTGGTACAGAGGACCGGCAAACAACACAGCACAAATTGGCCAAGCACCAGCCTTGCATATGTATGTCTTAAGCCCAACGTGCATGTACTACTCATCAGGTTATTTACTATTTCTCAGTGAGCACTTGACTGTTATTTGAACTAAGGTAGTTGTTTACCTCCCAGCAAGGCAGGACTAAGAACCTAGATTTAGTAAAGCACAATTTACTCAATTATTAGTCTCTGTCAATCCTTTCCATAAAAAGTACCCTATCATGGGCATTACAATACTTGTAAGAAGACATGACACAAGGTTAACACCATGATTGTCCAGGATTGATAGTCCTGAAATGTGCTTTACAGTTGGAGATGGCTTGTGTACAACACGTTTCTTTACTGAACAGAAGCCTGAGTATTGTAATGTGGCTCCCAGCAAGGAATCAAAAGCAGATCCCAAAAAGCCTCCTAAACTACCAATCACAATGACTGGCCACTGAGGTGGAATAACTGTGATTCTACGAATTGTCAAGAGTGCTACCAAGGTTGAATAGTAGGCAATTCCAATCACTGTACCACCAAGAATGCTTGAAACTGTGCCTGTTATTGTTACTCCACCATTTGTTCCAACAGGTACTTTACGAAATGTTGTAATCAGTACAGGATGGTGAGAACTTATTGCTGTCCCTATTTCTGATGCCCATGTATCACCACAGCTACATGCAAATGATCCGAGCACGGCAATAGAGAGCACTGATGCAGTGAAATCTTTAGCGTAATCAATTGCGTGTTCACCAATACCAACATCAATCATATAAAACAACGCAAGCAATGTTGGCACACCACCATTACACAAAACTTGGATCCAGTTTCTCTGGCCTCCTGCAAAACAATTTGGTACACAACTGTTAGTCTAGAGCCATTTGCCTGCAGAACTTTCAACTCCAAGCATGATCAGGATCTATGCTGTTCTTACAGAAGCACTTAAAATGTGACTATGAAACTGATAGGTAACAAGATACAAAAATATTTCCTCAAAGTGATACCAACTTCAGTGAGTTGTCTGAAAATGTAAGGTTATCAGAAACAGATAAAATATATTTTAAAGGGGCATTGTCACGCTATTTGGCAACTGTATAAAAAACTAGGTGTCTCCGTATCAATTGAATTCCAACACTAATGATCTAGTTTTGTTATTGAAGACCATTTGAAGGTACTGAAACTGTTTCCTGTCACCTGTCGCTATGGATGACATGGATGGGAATGGATTTAAACTTGAAAAAATTGACCATTTTTTTTAAAGTTTTGATGCTACGTGTTCCAAAAATCCTCAAGAAATTATTATGGTAAACCCTCTCTGATAAAATTCATTTGATATCTTTGTCGTAGCTTCACAGAAGCATTTTGATTATGACTAAAGCCTCAAAGTAATGAATTTAGCACAAAATATACCTAAAACAGCAAAATCCGTGTGACACTGCTCCTTTAAGCAACACACTCACATCAAGAGATATCAGGGTATCCAACTCTAAATCAATCATGTAACTGTTATACTTTAGTGCAAAAACTATAGGGATTGAATGTCCACAAATTTGAGTTATGAATACCCTGCAACTGCAAAATTAGACTGCAAATAAACTCTTTTCCTAGCATGCAACTAACGAAATCAATGTGATTAAGCTTTCAGCGGTTGTTGCTGTTTAAGGGAGTGTTGCGTGACCACCCAATTGAAGTTTGTAAAGGACTGACAACAGCCTATCGGACACGACTTTCACTGTATGCTGATGTTACCATATCCTGGTACAAATAACTACTTCTTCACAGACATGTTAGCCTCTCACTAACTGAGCAGGTGGACCTTACTGGGGAGATTTGGGTTCAGGGTCATTGCAGTACAGACCAGCCGCAGTGAAATCTGTACTACAAAAATGGCTGAGGGCCGATATTTCCTGGTACAGCTAAAACAAGTAGGCTGGTAACCAGGTGAATATAATTATGTCACTCAAATTTGAATTTGCCAGCGTCAAAAAAAAGAAAAACAAAAAACAAAAAGTACCTGGCTTATGACTATTTCCATGCTAATGATCTGTATGGCAAAATTACACCCAAAAAAGAACCAATCAGAATGCATGGATTTACCTCAAGACTACCTTGCCATACACCGAATGCAAATATGGCGGACCACTCGGTCGTCGCCCGGGACGAGTCGAATGAAAGCGAATGAAAGCGAGGCTAGTTGGGCTTCGATGTTTTGTTTTAAAATGCTTCCCGGCCAGGAAACTCTTGCTTTGTGGTCGACCTGTTGTTTTATTTCGCTGTGCCTACGAGTTGCTGTGTTTCTGAATGCGACGAGAGGGGATAGAAATCTTCCACCGTTAACCTCTAAGGGAAAATAGTGGATCAATGCAATTCGTTGAGACGGAGAAAAGGAGTTCACGATCGCCGCGGGGACTAAAGTTTGCTATTGTTTGCTACGTTTCAGGATAGATCTCAGAAAAATCGTTTAAATGACGAGCTAATGTGGTGTCTGGTGGTGTTCCAACACGGTTTTCATGGCCAATACCCTCCCCAGGGTAAAGAAAAGGTCTCCTTGAATGATATCCTCTATCTCAAAGGAAGAAGTTATTTGCGTTCGCGTCCACTCGCATGATTGCACGGAATCGCACGAAGTAAATATAAATACTACGGTGCAATAACCAAGCAAATGAACTTCAACTGCCCCGTTACTGAAACCAGTGAAAGCATTGAGCCAAATGACAACAACTTAGAGCTAAATGCGATCGCTTACACATTTTCTTAGATCGATTCCAACCTGAACTTAAACAGTTCCTTCGGCGAATGTGAACTCCTCAGAACTCCTTGCCTCCGTCTCTTTGGTTTCCCCTCAGAGGCGAACGAGAAAACTGAAAAAAAGAACACCTTCTCTGCTGTGGAAGATTCCACTCTGTTGCGGTGGCATTCAGGAACACAAAAACGCGTAGGGAGGGCGAAACAAATCGACTACGAAGCAAGACTTTTCTCGAAAAGCATTGTCAAAACAAAACATCGAAGCCCAACTAGCCTCGCTTTCATTCGACTCGTCCCGGGCGACGACCGAGTGGTCCGCCATATTTGCATTCGGTGTATACAACTAAAGCTTTTAGCAGGTAGTTAGCTTGCAGGTTAAATTATCTGATCAAATAAGTCTTACTTTATTAATGAAATAATATTTTTTATTTGGCAGCCTACTCTGAAAGAAGCTCACTGTTGTGCTAACTTTTATGTGGCTTTTATAGCCATAACCATTTTCAGCCGAGTAGCCCGAGTAGGGAAATCATAATAAAGAAGCTAAAAGAAAAGGAACTTTTTTTGCGTAAAGCTAGCCCAGCTTAGTACTAGTTCGGTTGCCGGACCCCATCGAACGGAATGTAATGGATTTAGTTCGATACGATTTGGTCGCTTGGTTCGGATCGAATTCACAAAAAGTTCGGTGTTCGATTTGGTTCGATTGCCGAACACAAACGAATTCAATCCACGGATTGAGTTCGATTTCCGAATGTTCGTCTGACTATGCCAAGAGCTAGGGTGAGGTGGATATTCGGACCGGTTTTGACTCTTTATAAGCTTACAATATGAGCTTATTAAAATTTTTAACATTTACATGTAATACTCTCCTTCGATAGCACTAATTTAACAATGATACAAACCTTTCTTAAAATCGTCCTCGACTTTTTCCTTGACGTCGGACTTGAACCTCGTTAGCTCAGAGCTTGTCAGGAAGAAAGTGACACAGGAAGCGAAAAAAACATAGGTTGCTCAAAGTTAATATGAAACCAACCACAACAGAAGCAACAGCTCCGGTTAAATCAAGAGATTTCTTCTTGAGTCCGCGTCGTACGATAAACAAACACGACAAAACAGCGAATACAGCTCGTACTAAGAAAGGGATATCCATATTAAAAGCACTCGATAAATTGGAATAACGGACATTCTCAAACGTAGCCTGCGTACAAACGTCGACGTTCTCGAACTCCGCCGCCAAAAGTACTCGCCTTAGTCTCCCATCGTTACTTTCAAAATGGCGGCGTTGTTTGACCGTTGTGTAACAGTAAGATCAAAACTTTGACGTTTTGACACAGAAGAGATACTGTATACACAAGCACAGTCTAGCGACGGAAATGTATGCAGGACAACAAGGAGAAAGACATGTTTTTACAGAAATATTTTCTGATGATTCCCTTGGTGAATCGACTCGCTCTTTGCTTTCTCCAGTTTATGGTAATGGCGGTCGAATGAAGAACAAGTATTATCTGAAGGTTCCTTGAGCAGTGAGCAGGAGAAAGGCAACGAAAAAGAGTATAGCTTTGAATTCGAGAGATCCCACAGCACACAGAAGAACAAGACCAAAACATCCACGAGTTACACGACTCCAACTTCATCATTTTCAAGACGCAAAAATTCAGTCAGTAAAAGTACCAGATCTGTATCGAGATCGAATTCAGATCGTCGTACAGCTAATAGCTCTAAAAGAGTTGAAAACAAAACAGACTGCCTTTCACCATGGGAAACCTGGCTTGTAAAAAGACAGCTGAAGATCGTGAGAAGTTGAAAGAGAAAAGACTTGAAAAAAAGAAAGCAAGAGAGAAAACTGAAAAGGAGAAACGAGAAAGAGCAGAACTTTCGAAAGTTGCAAGCGAGAAGTACAATGAATGGCTAGAAGGCAAAAAGAAGTCAATTGCTGAGGAAAGGAGAATAAAACAACAACAAGAAGAATTGGAAAAAGAAAAGAAAGAGAATTTAAGCCGCTCAACTCAAGAGAAAGCAGCAGTGAAATACAATAACTGGCTAGAAGAAAAGAAGACACAGGAAAATGAGAAAAAAAGAAAAGAGGAGGAAGAGGCTAGAGTAAAGAAAGACAAAGAAGTGACAAGGAAACTGAATAATGAGGAAGCTTATGGCAAGTGGATTGCAGAAGTTAAGGAAAGACCTAGACCTGTCTACAACAGCTTGGTTATACAGGAGGGATGTTGACTGGATATTATGATTGGGGTTCATATCCTGCACCAAGTTATTGTAATCCCATTCCTTGGATGCCACCAAAAATAAAAAGAAACAGTGACAGAATAAAAGGCAAGGGAGAAACTGCAACCACTATCTCCACCACTCCTCTTCAGAGACATTGAAAACAGGAAAGCCAAGGAGAAGAAGAGATGACTGCTGTTAAATGTTAGCAGTTATTTAAATCCAAGGAAGTTTTTCTTTCTCTAGACTGCATAAAATTTATCATTTTCTGATAGGATGAGCCTGATAGCTTAAGTTATTATTAAATTGTAAGATTATTTTTGTTAAATTTGATATTTATTTACCAATCATATTTTTGTAAGTTAACACCCATCCCCAGACAGACAGCAGTTTGTCTATGTTGGTCCAGAGAAATCTTTCGAGAAATACAGTGTAAATGCATGGTCATCTGGACAACAACTGTTTGGTCAAGTTTTGGTCAGTTATTTCTACAGGTTTGCACACCACATATTCCCACACTGCAAAATATTGGTCGACTTGAATTGGGCAGGCACTTGGATGTGCCTTCTGGTTCTCCATGGATTTCTCACATCTGTTTTAGTATTTGAGCAGCCCCTCTTAAGCTTGGTCCTGACTCCATTGAGCCTGAAACAAAACTGGGCAAGAGAAAAATTGTCTGAGCTTCTCACTCTCCAGATTTCATGCCACCAATTTTCTATTGCCCTTTCTTTTGTCATTACTCTCGACAGACTATGTAAAAGAGGGGTGCTTGTACTCTGTCATGTGCTCATAAATTCTCTTAATAAAATTACTTATATCACACAGAAATACAACAGAGTTACTGTTCAGTTTAATTAACATGGTATGGTATAATTTGGATATTAACCCATTGACTCCTGGAACTTTTTGCCAAAATGCATTTTTTGGACATTTTGGTGTTTTGAGGCTGGATCTCGGCCAAATTAGCTTTAAATCAGGTCGAAAATGCACTTGTAGCACGACAGCAGGCCCTTCTTGTCACTAAAATCGCGTTTTATGAACTTTGGGCCCGTGCATGCGCAGAAATCAAAATTTTGAGGTAGTTTTTGGACGAAGTGGCCTACGTCTTTAGGCTTTTCGATTTTTCATGTTTTTTTTTCCTTTCCTTTTTCTCCTTTTCTTTTCTTTTCGCTGCAGGGATTGACCTTTTACTGGGCTTGCTTGCAGTTAAAAAACTTCTAGGAAAGAGTCATCGAAGCGGCCAATTTTTACCGTGGAGCAGTTAGGTGTAGTGGCAGTAAATTTTGCTCTGAGTTTTTCACTCATCTTTTTTAGCATTTTTGTGCATATCTCAGGCTCCATTAAGCCGATCACTCTGATCTAGGCATCATTGGAAAGATCTTTTCCTCCTGCAGAAGTTGAGTATAGATGATGCCAGTTTTGGTCAAAAATGATGACGTCAGAAGTGCAAGAAAGGCCAAGGTTCGTCACGGGCGGTTACGGGCGGCACAGGCGTCAATGGGTTAATAACTTTATTATTACGTCACATCTTAAAAGAGGTTCAACTAATATCAGTCAATGAAGCTAAAATCCTGCAACGCAGTGTTGCTTCCCTGTCTCTAGTGACTGAACAGAAAGTGCACTTTCACAGACTGAGATCAAGCTCTTCATTTTCTCCTCAACTACAAGTTAGAAGAGTGTGAAAACAGTGCCATCACTCTGACAGGCAGCATCTCCCTGAGACTGCTTTACAGAGCAAAATAAATCTCTTCTTTTTCTTGCTGAGAAATTCATTCAAGAACCTGAAAAAAACAGTAGAGTGGTAAACTATACAATTGCATGACATGATGAAGAAGCAAACCTGTTAGTTAACATGTGACTAGTGCAAGTATGCAAATAATTTTTGTCTATAAGGGCCTGTTCACATGGAGGTAGGGGACCCCAGGCAGGTGAGATCCCCCGCCTTGGTGGGGTTACCAATCTCTCCATACAATCTCTCTTTTTTTCTTGACTGCTTTCACATGAGAGGTGGGGTACCTTACTTAGGCGGTCAGCCGTGCCAGGTAACCCGCTTAGGTGGGGTAAGTTTTCTCCATGTGAATGCTGAAGGTGGGGTGGGGTGATGTTTAGCTCAGCATTTATCCATTATGAAACCAATTGAAAGGCTGACTGGATGGCTAAAAATGTTAAATTCAATGCCCAATATTTTGGTTAGACAGAACTAACCTTCCTCAGGGGCTACACTAAATGGAAAGGATTTTTAGCAGGGCCTGTCGGCGATGTACACAAAAATACGCCAATGTTTAGTTTAGCGATTGATTTCTTTGATGAATTTGGCCTTGAAAGGCTCACTGAGCCCGAAAAGCCCTCGAATGAAATGAGCAGTGACTGTAAATAACAGCTTGAAAAAGAACGAGCTCTTATTAAAGAAAATTTATCACCGAGTTAAAGTGCCTATGAAGTGAAAAATAATTGCCGGTTATTTGAAAGGCTTTTCAAAATACAGGAGAATGGCGCTTTCCTTTTTGGAATATCTTTTTTCGTTCTAAAGGTATTAACGTTTTTGTATTATGGAAATTAGGAAAGTGATGACGCAATAAACTGTGCAACCAAAATGGTAAGATACTCAATCAAGAATATCTCTAGAAATATTGAAGCAGTGTTCTTCAAACTTGGTGCCCAAAATGGCACATGTGGTGCTGTTGCCATGACAACAGTTTTGCCGTTGGTCCTGTCTAAATTAGAATTGAAAGTCCCAGTTTTTGTCTTAACCAAGTATCATCCACTCCCAGCAATCCAATGAGGGGAGTTAAGACAATATTAGAACCATGTCTGTTCCGAGCAGGACCTCCTGTCCTACTTAAAAGGGTTGGAAATCAAAATATTTTGATTTTGACAGAAAGAGACTGGAGCCAGGAGGGTTGCCTTGGCAAGGGCACCACAGGTTTCATTTTGTTTCCTTTGTGATGTGCATTTCTGGTGCCAAGCTTGAAGATTACCCCTCCAATATTTCAAGAGATATTCTTGAGTCAGTATTTCACCATTTTAGTTGCACAGTTTACTACATCATCACTTTCCTCATTTGCATAATACAAAAACGTTAATATCTTTAGAACGAAAACAGATATGCCTAAAAGGAAAACGCCATTCTGCAGTATATTTAAAAGCCTTCAAATAAGCAGCAATTATTTTTCATTTCAAAGGCACTTTAAAGAAATTGGAAACCACACCACGGCACCCCGGGGTTATAAATATTGCATGTGAAGGCTAACTTTCTTTTATCACAGGTAGGTGGGGTACCTCACCTACCTGGGGTCCCCCACCTCCATGTAAACAGGCCCTAAGAAGGCCATTTTGAGACAAGGGACATGTTTTGGTCAGACGATAAACTAGTCCTGTTTGACAAAAAAGTAACAATGAAATTAATAATAAACTGGTAGAGAGGGTGTCCTGAATCCCTTCAAATTAAAGTTGAATTATGAATCAAGAGATGAGATTGCCGCAAAAAGCACTGCTAGGGAAACCCAAGGTTTAAATGCTATTAAAATCTTCTGTAAGGCGCAGTGGGATACTTTTGTTATAGAAACTGTATGGTATAAAATATTTATTAATTATTAAATTATTATCATTAAACTTGGTACCTCAAAGTGACTTGAATTCCATCTCTATGTTCCACACTCTTTTCTGCTGGTAAGACTTTCATTTTCAGAAGGACAGTCCAGGCAGACCACCACCACTGTTCTCTACACTGACTCCTAACAGTGAACAGAGCTAAGGCAAAAAAAAGAGAGTCAAATCTCTACTTATGGACACTTCCCAAGAGAAGGCATTTTGTTATTCTGCCATATACAATCTTACAAGAAATTTGACTTCATAATATCATGTCAACTCTAAAGAATAAGAAGCCAGCAAAAAGATAGCAAAAACATGCAAGAAATCAATAAAAAACACTGGTTAACTAGTACTGTAACAGCTGTATCTCAATACCTGTTTAAACTTGGCTCGGATATCCTCAAGATTAGCAAACAACTCCTCATTCATGACATCATTAATAGGGAGAGCCAAGATCTTCTTCTTGAGAGTTTCTAACAGTTTAGTGCATCTAAAAAGAAGTAGTGACAAACACCTGTGAGTTCCTGCGACAAGATAACCATAGAATAACACCTTTTCACCTGGTTTCAGTGGTGGTATTTATTGTCATGAAAGTGAAGACGATCATCGCAGTAAATTCTCCAATTTAAGCAATTGGAAAGAAGAAGCCTGAAAAAAATCAGGGCCTCAACGGGATTCAAACCCGTGACCTCTGCGATACCAGTGCGATGCTCTAGAGTGTCGCATCGGTATCGCGGAGGTCACGGGTTCGAATACCATTGAAGCCCTGATTTTTTCAGGCTGCTTCTTTCCAATTGCTTAAATTGGAGAATTTACTGCGATGATCGTCTTCACTTTCATCTACAACCACAGTACAAATATGAATTATTTCATATATACTTCACATCATTCATTGTCATCTTGGCTATTTTACACAAACAAAACGATTCAAGATTATTTAAATAGTTTCCAGTACTAGCTATTACATCGGTCAAAAAATATATTTCCAGCACCTACTTCCCGTCAAAGTCCTATTAAGTTTTAAGACAAAACAGCAAATTATAAAGGAAAAATGTAGCAGATAGAAAAATACAAATTAGCTCCCTGAGCTCAGCGCCATTTTGAACTGAACAGGGCATGAATACAACGGTTTCTTGTCGCCATTTTGGTAGGTTAACTTACAAGTTCTACAGAGCCTGGTCGCTTCACGTTGCTAGCTGGAGATGCTTCAGTGGACTCATGGTTCAGAGAAATTCATGTTCTACAAGCCTGGCGTATTTATTTAACAACTAGATTCGATTTTCATGAAAAAAATTGTGCTCGTTTTGGGTCGATTGGAGCCCGATTTTAGCGTGAGCCTCCTACCTTGCCACTTTACTATGAAGGAAAGGTGATGAAGACTATTTTTCCCCAAAACTACGTGTACGTATTAAGGACAACAATAACTCGCCACATGGTAAGTTTCATCGATTTTTATTTCTATTTTCTAGCAAATTTTCAGGCCTTAACTTCGCCCCATACGTTCTCTATAATTTACCTGTGTTATGTCTCGTGTCACGCACAGTGAGCCTGGGTTACCTATGATACTACATGTAACCTCATTGCTTATTTTCACAATAATTTATTGATTAATCCAAAAGAAGTCCTAAACAGTCTACATGGTACCTTTGTTTTGCATCAGGACTTTCAAGCAAAATCTCATGCCATGTTGAAACAAATCCAAGGTAAAATCCAACCTGAGAGGAACAGTACACTTGTAAGCAACTTCAGCCTGCATTGTGCAACAAATAATTTTGTAATACTATCTCCCAACGAGCTTGCGATACAAACTTAAAGTGATATTATGATCAAATTCTTACTACTTAATTTTTTAGGTGTATCACAAAGAATTCCATGAAAGAATAAAAATGACATTTACTGTTCGGAAATATACTCATTAGTTCCAGAGATATTTAAGTTTGAAAAATGTTTTAAATAATTATGCAAATGAGATGACTGATGATGTCATACACTCAGCCCGAATATTATTAAGTGTATTCTTGGTTTTCATGTGACGTAATCATATTCCAAAATTAAATATTATCCTTCCTTGAGGTTTTAGTTTTATCGTATAAAAGACCCTATAGGAACTTAACATTTCACAATGTTTTAGCTTGACAGGGTTCTTCTTATTGTAATAGGGCATGTTTGAATTTCCAAGCTTTTGCGTTGAGTGACATGACAATGGCGGCCGGAGAGGGCTGTCACAGAGGTCAAAAGAAGAGTTATCGCTTTAGTTTTTGCTAACTAAACAGTGCTTGCACTGGAAGAAGCATTAAATTCAATGTGTCGGATCTCTAGAGCAATAATTTTTCGTTTCAATAGCAAAACTCAGTGACAGATGTTTCTGTTATTTTACGGCCGCCATGTTTGTGTCCCTCTCAGGGCCACAACATGGCGTCTCCATACAAAGCTCTATAAATTTGGGTGACACACTTCTGCAAATAACTTGCGAATGAAAAACAGCCGAGACCTGATTCTTGGCGAGGTTGTTTATATAATTATCAGTTATCTATTGTATCCAAGATTCTTGACTTTATTCATTGAATGGTTATGATTTTAGTTTTGATCACATGACTGGTGAAAACCCAGAATAAATAGAGCCATATGTACATTTCGCCGGTAAGGTTATAAAATAGTAAAAGGTAAAAACTGTTAAAATGTTTGACTAAATGTTTTCGATCTTGCGATCATTTTCAGAGTGATTGAATTTGCATAAAACCAACTGTTTTATATTTGTGGTTACGTAATACCAGTTCCCATCCAAACATTAAGTTCACAGTAGAAGAAAACCTGGATCACTTCCTAGACACCGCCTTTACCCATCAAGAGGGAAATTTTACTACTAAAGTCCATCAAAAACCAGGGAAACTACAAGTACATTGGAAATCGGCCATTCCACATAAATGGAAACGCAACACTATCTTAGGTGCACTTCACAGGGCAAAACGAATAGCCACAAATTGGCAAGAAGAAGTACAAGCTATTAAACAATCTTTCATCCAATCTGGATATCCCGCCAAATTCGTTAATGAGGTTATTAACGATTTTGAAAACCCAACGGCAAGAGATGATGAGACGATTATTCCTGTTCACTGGTTTGATGAAAGAACAAATCATAAACAAAAAGCTTCTGTAAAGCTACAACGAAGATATCAAATGAATTTTATCAGAGAGGTCCATAACAAATTTCTTGCAGATTTTTGGAACACGCAGCATCAAAACTTGAAAAAATTGGCCAATTTTTTCAAATCTCTATCCATTTCCATAAATGCCATCCATAGTGACAGGCAACAGGAAACAGTTTCAGTACCTTCAAATGGTGTAATTCAATTGATGCGAAGACATCTTCTAGCTTTTTATAAAGTTGCCAAATAGCGTGACAATGCCCCTTTAAAAACATACCCCGCCATATCAAGGCTAGAGTACAAAAACCATACCCTATAATTTCATGACCAAAATGGCCAAAATCAGCTAAAATTGATACCCTATTTATGACCAAAACGGCTGAAAAACCAGCTGGTGCACGATATACCAAGTGAATAGCAAGTCTCGAGTTACGTCACAAAGAACACAACAATGATCCTTATCCCTTACACAATGGGCCATTCCATTTTTTATCCGCACCCCCCCCCCCCCCTATTGAAGGTCTTTATGATTCACCCCCTCAGAAAAGTAAACTTTTGACCCCCTAAGAAACGAAGATCAAAGTTCCGACACAGGTCCCCCTTCAGAATTTATTAAAAGATAAAAGGTACCGACACGGTTACCCCCACAGAAATGGCCTTTAAAGAGCCCTCCCCTCCCCCTCAGAAATCCCAGTCCTTCAATAGGGGGGATGCGGATAAAAAATGGAATGGCCCAATAACACAATAGACTTCACACAAAAGAACGAAACAATAGTGCATATATTGACTTGGTATATCGAGCATCACTCGAAAAACCATACCCTTTAGGGCCGCACATACCTATATAGCCTATTTAAGGGAGTGCCCTTTACCCTGGGTGCCGGTAACTTACCTCGCCACCAACTTCACAGCCTTTCATCAAACCCAATTGACATCCCTCTTGCAGACCTTTCAATTTTCCATCCTGGTAACCTTCCTTAAAACCACTCTCATAACATCTAAAACAAACCAAATGCTGCTTATCTCTGTTTTAATAAAAAAAAAAACATCGTAAAGGTAAATGAGTACCTTTCCTCCAGAAAAACGACAGCATCAAATGCATCATCTATTTCGTCTCTGTACGCCATATTGGTTTTCTCCTTACCCAAACGGCATTGCGGGTGAGTAATCACCTAAAAATCCAGAAATATAGGCACGGCATGGACTCTAGAAAACTGGAAAGAATACGATGACTCTTTCGTAGTGGGGGCGGGAAAAACTCTGAACGGGCGAGGAAAAAAATTCAGCAAAGTAGAATTCCCCCCCCCCCCCGGTTTGGACTTTTTCCCGCCCCCACTAACTGTCCCTGCTGGGTCTCTGAGGACGACGCAGATCACGCCAAGAAAGACGCCAGACTCGTGAAGAACCTGAAGATTTATAAGAAAAGGAAATAAACTTCAGTATTTTTTTTTGTAAATGAATATTTCACTTTCGTAACTCCAACCAATCCTGGGCCAAAGGCGTTCACGACGAATTTCCACGTGCTCTGACCTGACGAAGGGCTAACGCTCAAAACGATATCGTCACTAAGTCGCTACTGTGGTTCCTTAAAGTTAATAAACAACTTAGTGTCAAACCATCCAGTTTACTGATCCTACAATATGAGCACTGGTATCCAATAGATTTCCAAGTAAATTATGCAAAAGTGAACAAAAGCTAATTAGAAAGAGGTATAAACACACTGAAATATTACTACATCACTTTAAAGCTGCTATAACAGGTGGAGAAAAAATATATATAACCAAGTTACTAAAAACGATCTAATTAAGAAAAGTAAATTATGAAAACACCCAGGGCTCGTTCAGGATCGCTACGAGATTGTTCCAAAAAAAATTTGCCGCACGATGCTACCACCCCTTTACCTGAATTTTCTCTCCTAACTCCTGATATGCAAGTTTCCTGAAAGATGACTTCATGGCATGAGTTGCTCGCTTAATAAAGTATATTTGTAACCATGTGCTGCACGAGCTACTCGAGTATTGTCTTGATGTCTTAAAGGTGGTCTGTAACGCTTGGTTCGAAAATAATTCAATTTTTCATTTCCATGCAGCGTTTTGCGATTGAATTCTTTAGAATCAGCAGGGTTATTTTTAATGAGGAAAGAGAGACAAAGAAGATTTTGTAGTAGCAGACAAATGACGCCTTCGCGAAAATCGCGCAGCCTTTCAAAGATCTTTACTTGAAAATTCTATCTTGGTGGTCGATCTTATTGTTCAGTCATCGAGGACAAGAAAATTTTAAACTTACAAAACTAGATGAATTACTTGGCTTGAAACCTGCTTGCAACTGTTCTTTTAACTTACTACATTGTTTGTTTAGTAGCAAATAGGTCACGCTCTTGCAAGCATGCTTTGTGCATTTACTTATATTTTGTGAGACCCAAGAGATGTTTAACTCTACCTATGCAACCAGCTGAATTAAGACAAAAGTAGACGATGACAAGTTTTAATTATGCCTTTTCGTTTTCAATAAGATCCTGTGTTGTATTCTCGTTAATTATTGATCTCTTTAACTCGAAGGCACATAGAATTATTCAACGAGCCCTCTTACAAACTGTCCAAGATGCTATAATTATTTAAAAAACATGAATTTAAAAGGTAGATTCAAAGAAGATTGAGAATCTTTTAAATTATCAAAACAAATCAGAACATTATCATGTTCAAAATATTATCGTTTCAGCAATACCAAGGAACGGTTGGTTAATGCTTTTTGGAAAATCTTTTGGTGTGTAAAAATTTGACCGTGAAAGTAATGATGTCCACAGCCATGAAAATTATTTCTTTTGAACGTGTTTCAGAAGATATAGCCGGAAGACACGGTTTGAATTTTTAATACGCGCTGGTTGTATGGAGAATTATTCATATTTCAGACGAAAGCAGCATTATTTACTAGGAAGTCCCACATCTGAGATTTCTCCGTTTTTTGGTTTATCCAGCAACAGGCTGACATGGCGATGTTCGAATAATCATCCCACTGGACAGAAGGACTCGGACGTTGGTTGGTTTGTTGTCGACATATTTTCCGAAAATAGCGCTCGCTTTTCGCAAAACTCGGAAAACACGTATAAACGAATCAACAGGTGAAAAGCAAAATAAAACACATTCGCCGTTGTTGGGATATCTAATGAATGAAATAAAACACTCCAGGTCGAATGTTATAATTTTACCTTATTCAAATGAGAGTTGGGATAATAGACACCTTTTACAATAGAAATCATTTGTAAGCTTCTAGAACAGAACAGCCGGTTTATTAGTAATAAATACAAAATCGTCCTCTACGTGAAAAATTTGTTTTTTCTTTCCCAAAAACTGAGCAAAGAAGTAAGGGATGATGTATCCAATGACAACGGGTTATCAATGATTTATATGTAATTTATTTCCCTAATTTATGCAAATAGGGCGACTAGTGTCGTTCGAAGTTTTTGATTGGCTCGCGACCAAAATAAGTACAAAGCTGTGGCGTTCAGCTGTTCGCCTGTCGCTTTTCTTTGTGCTTGAATATCCGGTGAATGGAGGAGATAAAAACTCCAGGAAAAGACGAGCCATAGCGGCTGAAACAGCGATTCTAAAACAACTTGCAACCTGGAGCAGAGGATGTGGTGTTTTATTTCGGAGCCAAACGGCATAATTCACGAAATTTTCCTCCCGAAGAATGCCGTCGGGCAAGAGTGTTTGGACAAGGTGAGGAATTACAAGTCGGCGATTCTCAACATGCAATGAATATTCCCAAGACACCTGTATGTCGATGAATTTTAAGTCAGCTTGGTTCACTTTCGAAATACTTTCTTTCATAGCGCTGTTTGGTGCTCATTTTGTGGTTCTTCAACCCTTGCAGGTTTGCGAAAAGCTGAAGCTAGTCGAGAAAGATTATTTTGGCCTGAAATTCGGTGGCGCGAAACGAGCCAAATTTTGGTTGAATTTGAGAAATTCTATGTCGTCGCAGCTCACTGGAAAGCCACCGTATCGACTGTATTTTTTGGTCAAATTCTTTGTCAAGCCACAGGAACTTCAGCAAGAAATTACAAGGTGAGTAAAACAGGTGAAATTTTGATGTATGTTTTGCATTCTGTCATTTGTACCTGCCGAGTGAGCCGCTCTGAAATATCCACATTTCACGCGGATACTGTTTGTCATAGTCTTTATTTTATTTAACAGACGTTTCACTTTCATGTGTACATCTCGCGGTCTATTTCTTTTTCCCGTTTCAGGCACCAGTATTATCTGACTTTAAAGAGCTTTATAGGCGAAGGGAAGCTAGAATTGTTGTCTGCGCAAACGAAAACCATCGCTCGACTATGCGCTCTGGTTGCTCATATAGAGTGCGGCGATTTTAGTCAAGAGCGGGTGCCAAAATATTCATCATACATTCCCATGTCTGTTTGCAATGTGTACGCCAAAACCTCGGACCTTCAAAAGGATGCAGCGATCGAACACAGCAAGCTTGTTGGTGTTCCTGTCTGCGAGTCGAAAGTAGAATTTTTACACATTGTATGCAGTATTCAGGGCTATGGAATAGAACTTTTTCATGGCAGATTGAGCGATGATAAAGCGCTCAAAAAGGTGGACATTTATGTCGGTAATGATGGCATACGCGTGTTCAGCATTTACTACGAATTCGACTTGAAACAAGGAAAAGATGTCACAAGAAAAGTTCTTGAAAAAAGGTAAGCTTTTTTTTTGTATTGTTTAATTGGTTACGCGTTTGACGAGATTGCCAGTAAAAAAAATGATGTCGTCATAAAACCTATCTTGGCATCAAAAAGTTGATATAAAAAAATGGTTGAGACAGTGTCTCGAATCTTCATTCCCACAGCGATTTATTTTCATTATTGTGGGAATCTGCCACAAATCGTACAGGCAAAATAACCGCATAGTTCACAACAGTCTTAATTTAGCCCTTAACTGTCTATCATGTATAATTTTTATATTCTTTCAAAGTGAGTGCGAATAATTATATACAAAATTTTAATGTCATCAAATTCAAGCGGTTAAGCCATTTTGTTAAAATCAGTACTTCCTATTCTTAGTGCGCTGTAAAATTCTACAGGAACCTGCCGCATTAAGCGTGTCGGTATCTTATACCAGAACTTTAAACTGACGGTAAATTTTGTTCTACTTAAGTATCAGTCTTCTTCTTGCCTCAGTTAAGTTTTTAAAGTCACATGGAAGTTAAAAACAATTCTTTCACCATTGCTGCGGTACAATTTCAAACTCCCAGTAAAAATACCTGCAGAATGTGGAATTTTATTCGCGTCCTGCCAACTGTCTGTTATAGACCTGAAATATTATTTACCTTGAATAATTAATTTTATCTGTCAAAACCGCAGAATACCAGTTTTGGCAGTGAGGATTTCCCTCCTTTTTTGTAGAAAGTAACTACTGCATTCAACAGGCTGATTGAATGAAATAATTGTAAAAGGAGGCAGAAGCCGCAGACTGGGCGATCTTGAAATTATTTCTGTTGGTAAAATGTATTTCTGTCTTCTCTGCGACGGTGCATTTAGTAGAATTACAGAATTTTACGTCAACACAGTTGAAAAGCCTTCTCAACAGAGTAGAATGGTGGGATGACAGATATTAAATAACCAAGCTGGACTCCAAGCAAACAAATATGACCTGACGTGACGTGGTTTGACAGTGGCAACTATGTCTGTAAAAGGGCAAATAAAAATATTACAAAACAGAAGGACTGTAGATTACAGTTGCATTTCCAGACTTCTGTCTCACAGTAGCAAAAGAGAAAAACGAGTAAGAGGTGATAATACCTTTTCGTTACAATGGGTTTGCTGTAACGTTTTATTCGTGGAACTTTCATTTTCTATCTGTTCCATTTTTCGGGTCGAGAATCTTCATGTTGTCTCGTATTTCGAATTGTTTGCTTTTGTAATAGTGTTATTTCTAAACACTGCGACAACAGATGGAGGATTGCTTCACTCGTATTTTATTACAATTCCCGTTGTTTTTCAATAAAAGCTAACCCCACAAGCTGGCGGACTTAGGGACAACCAATTAAAAGGTGTCTTCCAAAGTGGCACTGAAGCAAAGCGCAAATTACGCTAAAGAAAACATCCTTCATCACGGTGACAAGTTCCTGTTTCATATCCACATGTAATTACATACAGTATTTATAATTCATGCTTCATAAGCTTGCCGAATTTGTGTTAAGACATCAAATAGAGTCACTCGCTCAAAATGGAAATCGAAATATTAGAAACAAGTGGCTTGCTTTCCCCTCCTGAACACGTGGTGGGTAGTAAATGTTTGCTGGACGTGACGCAATTGGGGAGGAGGTGCGACATCTTAAATTAGTACAAACTAAGACTGCAATTAGTACAAATATCTTCTTCTTGTCATACTGGCCAAGTCTTTCCTCTCAACGAAAAACATCGTGAATGAAATGTCGTAATAAAAATCAATTTGGCATCAGTTACTGGGTTGCTGCTTGCTGTCAGTCAGAATAGTCGTAGAATCGCAAGTTTTGTGCAAAGCAACTCGGCAGTAGATTTACGTCGCTGATTTCTTGTGGAGGACTGTCGATTTACCTGTAATTTTAGATCTCAGTAAAGTTAGAGCTTCCCGGTTGTGGATTTCTTGTTTTATAGATAATGAGGAAAATCTCTAAATAATAGTGGATGCTTCTTTGAGTAACTAAAGTTAAAATTACTTTTAAAAATGAAGTACATGTTCAGGCGCTTGGCTACAGTAAAAACATTCGAGCAATTGAAAGAATACGATACGTAGTCACAGTCACAATTGACGTGAGTTTTCTCGCGTCTGTTCAGTTATTGACAATGAACTGTTTCGTCATAACATCGATAACATTGTCAAAGTATAAACATTTCAATAAAAATTGTCAAGTACTTGTGAAGAATTTAAATTTCGTGACTGGTATATACATTTCGCCGATAAAAAGTAAAAATAAAACTTCAAGGTAAAAGGCTGTTAAAATTATGAGTCTAAGGTTTTCGATCTGTTTGATGATCAAACCGATGGAAAACCTTGACATTGATAATTTTAACAGCCTTTTGCCTTGAAGTTTTATTTTTATTGTCAAAGTGGTCTGTGGATCCACTTGGCCATCGCCTCGTGGATCCAAAACTCCTTTGACAATGTTATCATTGTCAAGACGAAATTCATGATCCCTAACAGGACAGAGGCATGAAAAACTGACAACAATTTGTTAATTTTACATGAAAGTAAATTCTTTTCACGACCTCTTTAATATGCAAAAAAGAAGAGCTATGATTTTCAGTTCATTAGTGAGGCAGGTGTTTAATAATGATATTGAATTTGCCCGTACATGCGATTTGACTTGTCTTTCAGGGTGTCCTTTGAAGATGTGTCAACAGTCTCCTACAATAACCGCTCGTTTACTGTTGTCCACGGGGGAACCGGGCCACAAGCCCAACGAGACACTTACAAGATGAAGTGTGAAAACGACGCTGTTGCCTTGTTCCGAACTTTTACGGAGTTCCACACATTTTTTCAGTGTAACACCGTAAAACGATCCGTTATCGATCAGTGTACTAGGACTTTCGCGGGTCGGCTGTTTTCCGTGTTTGTGCCTCGTAACGAGTTTGGCAGGATTTTCCTGTTTGACGTACAACGCACGCGACGCCAGGCGTACAGCCATGCTTGGGGAGAGCTAAACTCGTGTCGGATGATTGACATGACAAGCTCAACCTCGGCAAACTTCCGTTCAGTGGGTACGTCAGTGGAGTACCGTCCAGTCCAGTCCCCGCTCTCCCAACGCAGGTGTTATAGCACAAAGAGGATCGACGAAGCCGGACCATCGAGGAGTCAAGGTCGGAGAGCTTTGGTTGAGAAAGAGGGCATGGAAAATATGACCTCAGAGCAACTCAAGGTGATGGTACGACACCTCCAGGACGCACGGATCTGTCAGATCTGCATGGATAGCGAGGTCGCCACTGCTTTTTGCCCATGTGGTCACGTGGTTTGTTGTGTAGAGTGTTCAGCCATGTGCAAGGAGTGCCCGTTATGTCGAAGTCAAATTACTTATGCACAACGAGTATTCTTTCCTTGTGAGTAAACTGGCCATCGATTCTCCCTTTTGCACAACAAACCTCAAGAGAGTAACATAAATTGATGAACATTTGTTTTGTAAAACTTGCTCAACAAAGAACAATGCTGCAAGACTCAGTGGCGCGTTGTTGTGAAATGGAAACAAACTTGGCAGTAAGGATGCTATACAATAGCTGCTTAAATACAGATTAACGTAAAAATACTATGCAGTCTGTGAATGACATTACCCTTGCCGAGGAGCTTAGCAGTAACTAACCTTTTGACTAAACATGAAAATCAGATATATGTACACAGTACCAATAAGAGATAAGGTTGCGTTTTATACAAGAATTTGAGTAAATATCAAGAAGATGTTATCTATAACGACAAACTAAAAAGTTGTTTTGTGTCTAAAACATCAGAATCCATAACAGGATGTCCAAAGGATTTTTTAGAGGAAAAGCTTTTCATATTTAATAGGCAATAAATATTTATTAGACAATAAAAAATGCATGACCAAGGTTTTGTGGACGAAGTATTGAGTTTAACGATTTAGTTGTTTTAGATTGGCGAGTTCCAAAAAAATGAGGAGAGACCACTTAGTTACAACTAAGCTGTGTATTGATTGCTACATGAGCTAAGAAACGTAATCGTGCTTCATGCTAGCTCAGTTTCAGTAGGAATTTCGTCTTTCGTACAAGAGAGATTGAAGTTTTATTCCACTCTTTAATGAAGAGTGTAGCTCCCGGTGGTAAATCAAGGGAACATATTGTTGTGGTCCTAAGATTGCTTTTATGAAAGTTAACTTCAACGATGGCGAAGTTTAGTAAATACTCTGACTCGACCCTCCGTTTAGTTAGAATAGTTGCTGGAGGAATCTGCTCTCATAAGTGAAAAAAGGTAGTTTTTTTCTGAGGAAACGGGACACATTGGGATCGTTCGCTCACTTTATCCCAAATCGAATCTTTTTCTAAGTTGGTCGATCTTGATCAGGTGAAAACCCGAAACTTCTGCTTATTTGAGAGTACCTCAGTTCAGTTAGCATTTCAAAAACATTGATAGTACTGTAGTTATTTATAGTATTACTTAAATCTATCGATTGAGCGACGATATTGGTTCGATAATTCAGTAACAGAACAGGGGAACTCTCCCATTTCTCCCTGGTAACAAAAAGATGTAGATTTTTAAAACAAATAGTTGAGATTCTATAATAAAAGTGCTATTAAATGTGTTGTCGTGGTGTCACCAGTCTTTCTCTGTATGCGGAGTCACTGGCCATTGGCTTGCATGTTAGCTCACATGTGGGTACTAGGGAGTTTTAGCAATAGGGAACTTAAGCACTGACGACGGCGACGCCAGAGACGACGCCTAGCAAAAAATGGATTTAAATTTTACTCTCGAATTTCGTAGGTAACTGAACCTGTTCAGAGCGCAAATTTGTCTAAAAACGTGCTCAAACTAAATATGTAATGTCAGCGATCAATTCCATAACGAAATCAGAAATATTTGCCGTCGTGGCCTAAGTTCTCCAAAATACGCGAAACTTGGTCATTTCACGTTGTTGTTTGGCAGAGAACGGCAACGAAATGTACAAAGATTTATAACGCACGTGCACAGCTATTGTTCTCCTCATTAAACCTTTTGTTTAGCGACGTTCCCGTTGCCGTTGCCGTCGTGGTTTGCTTAAGTTCCCTAATGCCGAAGGCAACGGCGGGGACGACGCCCTGTAAAAAATGAATTTATATTTTACCTTTGGATGTCGCAACTTTGTAAATCTGTTCAGTACGCCTATCGGTCTAAGAACTTGCTCAGGTTAAACATGCACCGACAGCGTTCAGTTCCAAAAGAAAATACGGAATATTAGCTATTGCGACTCGCGTTATCCAAAATACGTAGAACTTGGTCATTTCACGTTGTTGTTTCGCAGAGGACGGCAAAGAAATGTACAAAGATTCAACACGCACGTGCACAGCAATTTTATTTTGCTCATTAAATCTTTTGTTTAGTGACGCTCTTGTCGCCGTCGCCGTCGTGCTTTGCTCCTATCCACGCTACGGTGGAATAATTTTAAAACTGGTTTCACTCTGAAAATGTATCAAATGTTTTCTGTCCACACTACGCCGGAGAAATTTGAAAACGCATCAATCACCAGTCATGTTGCATTTTTGTAAAAGTCGGGCAGCGGAATATGATAATCGTAAAGGCCCGTTTACACAGGCGATTTTTGTCGCGGCAACTCGATGCAATGTTTGTCGCGCTAAAGTTGCAGCTTCAAAATGGCACGTGTAAACCAGGTGCGATTTTCAGGGCGATTTGTCGCCGCGATATCGCATGGGTTTCGAACATGTTTGAAACTTGATGCAATTTTGGTGCGACAAAAATTGCATCGAGTTGCTGCGACAAAAACGAGCCTTAACAAAGCTCCGGTTTCACATTCCTTCTGCGTAGTTCTAGTTTGGAAAATTAATACACAAGTTCTTTTACCACCCTGCATTGCAGTTTTTTAGTTGGAACGGCTCTGGAGATAGTTGTATCCTAACCGCACAACAAATTGCTGGGAAAATTGGCCTGATTTCCTTTGCTTTGCTTTATAACCCGCAGGGAGCCCCGGAAACTAGGCCCGTAAGTCATTTTTAGTTAATCTGTATCTAAAAACTGAGAAGTTTATATGCTTAAAAATTCTTGTATGAAGAGAACCTCCGCTCATATTAAGAATATTTCAATAAAACAGCTCAGTAATGAAGGATTGAGATTTTGCTACTGCTTTCCTGAGGTGCGAAAACTTTTGGGGACCTTCAGGAAACAGGCCGCGGCGGGTTGTGTGAAAGCCGGTTTACGCTAACCGAAATGAAAAGTTGACTAAAAAATTTCTTTCTTTGAACAAAAATATTTTTACTGCTTGATATGTGTTGACTCTAGTTTGATATAACTCAACCTCAAAGTTAATGGTCAAGCAATTTAAACAGAAAACCTCACTGGAAAGCTAAAACTTCTCGCATCTTACAATAATACGCAAGAGACGACTTGGGACTAGTCAGGAGGACGGCAGCCACGGTTCGAAAGTCTGTCAAACCTATAAATCCAAGAATTTCACTTGGTTCCAGTCAAACTTCAACAAGGGTAATTAAAGAACTATTAAAATAGTGTTACCTTGTGAGTATCGTGCGTTACAAGCTTTCTACTTGCAAATGAGAAAGGAAATAAATAACTAGAGTTTCTGTAAATAAACAAAACCAATAGCGAAGCGCGCGAAGTCTAAAAATAGAATGCAAATCTCTGAATTCCCCGTGAGACTCAGTCGACATGAGCTTTTTCTGAGGGAAATACAGGGAATGTAAGCGAAATTTTTGTTTCACAAGTGTTTTAGGAACACCGGCTTTTGTCCTTAAAGAAATGTTCAAAATCATCCACCATTCCAGTTTGTTTGTCCGAGTCTTGTCTGAGTCATGACGTCACTCGCGCGCTTCGCTATTTTAAACGCCTGTTTATATTTATTCATGTTGCTATGGCAACGGCACATACGTCGGCTTAACTATCAAATATCCAAAGTTTGCCGGGTTGTTAACCTGCGTGCTGCCATTTCCAGTTTGGCGATCAAAGGTTTTAAGGTCGGCACACACGAGAGGACTCGTCCCTGCGACTAGTCCCTGCAAAAATTCGCGGGGATAAGTCCCATCGTGTGAACTAGCCTTTTTTTACTTTAAATCTAGTCCCTGCGAATAGTCCTGCGAATAGTCCCACGAATTGAAACCATTTTTGAGACAAGTCCGTATGACTTGTTCCTCAAAACACTTCGTGTGAACTGTTCGTGGGACAAGTCCCTGCGACCAGTCTCTCGTACTTTCTTCAGCTCAGGGGAGTTGTTGCAGCACAAGTCGCAAGGACTTGTCCTCTCGTGTGTGCCGACTAGACATAAAGGGGGAATGAAACACAGGTATCAACATCAAAGCTAGACTCGATTTACTGTATACTAACATTAGCAGCTAATAACTGTAGCTTACTTGGTTTAAAATGTCCCGCCCCTTTTGAATCCTTTTAATAGTTTACCATTGTTTGATAGTACAGTCTCGTTTGTCAGCGGTTTTCCACAAAGGAGAAAGCTAACGTGAGGAGCCTGGAAACAACTTTGTCAATCAAAGATGGCGGACGACACAAGACTAGTCTTCTCGCAACCTCGTCCCCAGTGCCTTCTCCTCGACGATTTTCAAAATGGCGAGGTTGAGTCTTCTCGCAGACAGATGAAAGACTGAAGTCCGAGAGAAAGTGTAGACTTTTAAATATAGCCAAGCATGGGACAAGATCAAAGCAGTAGTTTGGCAGGTCAGATGGGCCATCCAAATGTACCCTATACTAAGTATTCTGTGGAGAAAAATGACGACACTAAATCGAATACGAAACAGAGAGCCAAGCTTGAAGACATTATGGTTGTCAATGCCCCTACTGGAACCACGAAAATTGTTTCCAAAAAGGAAGATCGTGACATAAAAAAACTAAACAGTATACCATTTTTTTATCCACTACTTCGAGGTACGATTAATGCCTCTGCGAGCAAAGATTTGGAATTCTTTGATAAATTCGACCCTCGTCCTGGTTTGTCTTTGTGTTCGAGGTACGAAAAACACTTAAAGCAATGTGCGGAAGCTGTGTCGTTTGATCAACACATGCTCTCGTCACAAATTCGAGAAATGGATGTTTACTGTGTTTCAGTTCTACGAAGGGTGAACGACAGGTATAAGAGATTATCTCAAGCAGCTGTGCAGCTAAAGAAAGTCGAAGAAATGAATGCCAACCTCAAGAGGATTGATGCTAATCTTAAACGGCTCGTACCTGTGATGGAAAGACTAAATAACATTTTGCCAGATGAAGAACGATTGGAAGAGTTTTCTTTATCCCCCTACAGTACAGGGAATATACAAAGTTGACAGATCTGAGGTTATGTAGGGCATGGGCACGGGCAGTTTTCCTGGCTTGATGGTCTCATTCAGTGGGCAATAAAGATCGAGTCGTGTACAAATTTGCAGTAAAATATCACTTTGCATTGTAGAGTGTACTGATCATTGGCACTGTAACACAAAGTGCTGCTATATGTAAACCCAGACTGTTGTTCTCCTGACTTATGAATTCCATGTTTCACAGGAAACTGAAATTTCCTGGGAAAAATTCCCCACAAAGGTCTGGGATCTACTATAAGAACCCTTAAGGTGATAGCATACAGGACAGTAGTAAAATGCCACAGTGACTTCTTTTGTCTCATGTTGAGAATTTTCTTTTGATGTAGGAGCTGGTAAATGTTAACATTGTATTTAGTTTCATACTTTTTGGCAGAATGCCTGCACACCAATTAACATTATAAGTATATACCAAGTGAATACAGGGTATTATTATCCAACTGCACGTTGCAGAGTACAAATAATGCTCATGACGAGTACAAATATCACGCGGTATTTGTACTCCAGACGACCGGTTTGACAGGTTTCCTGCCGTTGACCAATCAGTAAGCTGGATTTCTTGCGCCAATTCTGTTCGGCTTTGCATGCTTCTGTCACGCATTCCTTGAAAATAAATATCCAACAAATTCGCTCGCGCGAACATACCAATTTGGCGTGTTGGATATTAGACGTTTTGTTGTGTAGTATCGCTGAGAATTTTTACTCGTTGTTTGTGTTTTGACTCGCCCTACAGGCTCGCCAAAATACGGCACAACTTGTAAAAATACTCAGCGATACTACACAACAAAACATCTAATAAGATATATGTACTTTTTGTGCATGCTGATTGGCTAGCTCAGAGGCAATTAGCTTGGTAAATATCCACCACTATTCACCTCCACTTCGGTGAATAATTGGTAACTATTGTAAGTAGGCTTATTCCCCAGCAAGGTTGTCTAGTGCCCATTTAGCTGTAATCATGTCACATCCGACAAGTCTACGTGGAAAAAGTTTATAATTAAAAAAATACCCCTCAATTTGGAAAAAAAAAATGAAATTAAAACCAAAATGCCCCAAAAGTACACATATGCTTACCATACATTTCTAGAGTATGGTATAACAGCTCATATACCAGGAGTTGATGAAAACACTTATTGCATTATCCAGAGATCCAGTTCTTAATAATGACTATTAGTATATACACACTCAGTGATCTTGGTGTTTTAAGCAATCTGATTGGTTCGCTATCTCTGGCTAATGAGCATTATTCACCCCTACCGAGTGAATAATGCGAAAGCCAAACAAAAATAAAGCATACTTTTGAATAGAGCATACTTTTGATTCGCACTGATTTGAACGGTGTCTATGGACCATTATTCTAAACTGTCACGAGGTTTTTTCGAATATTAACTATAGATTTTCCATGTTCAAAGATTCTGTAAATAGTTTCGCGAATTCGCGCATACTTTGTACTGCTTGCACGTTTTCCACGCATGAATTGAGAGGCCAATTAAATCGATTTTTAATGGTTTCCTTCTGAAAATGTTGTTGAGATCACTTCCTGTGTATATACTAAAACAATTATTCTTCTCAATCTCGGTGAATAGTGGCAGAATATTTACCTTGATTTCAAAGAATAATTGTTAATTATTTTAGTTCTTGTCAAAAGACAATACATTTTGACCAGAAGTGGTTGGGTACTTTCAGCTGAATATGTAAGGACGGCATTCATTTCCAAATAAAAAGTGATTAATTTGCTTTAATTTGTGGTTTCATTCTTGAAAAATGCAAAATCTCATTTTTTTGCAAATGACAGCCAACATACACACTAAGATTTATAGTCCACATGTACAGCCACTAACAGTTTTTAACCTTTTGTTTGCTGTGTTCTTGTATTTGCATATGATCTCTACGAGATACTCTGATGGTGTCTTTAATGGATTCTGTGTTTCTCTAAGCTGACTATGATTTGTCTTTTCAAGTTTTTGAGTTGGTGATTTATTTGGGGAAATATGTTAAAAAGCTGGAAATGAAAGGTTTTAAGTTAACCATACTGAGATAGTATATAGAGAATTTTCACTCATGTGGCCAGCACCCATGCAGACTTATACAGGGTTTGTAACTTTTTCAGAAACAAATTTCCAAGACTTTTCAAGGACTTGGATTGATTTTCAAGGGCTCTAAAATTTACATTAACCCCTACACTCCCAAGATCTCAATGTTAATTCTCCTTACTACCTTCCATACATTTCATATTTTTAAATGAGTTTAACAGATTTCCAGACCTTTCCAGGACCACTGGCCTTTTTCCAGGACTTTCCAGTCCTGGAAAATGCCAGAATAAAATTCTAGGACTTTCCAGGTTTTCCAGGACCCTGTACGAACCCAGTTTATAGGAACAAAAGGAAGGCCAAGAAAAGAGTTCAACTCCAACAGGATTGGTTTGGTACACTAACATGGCTATTGGCTGTTCCAAATTTCAGCAGGGAACTAGGGCGAGTTTCAAATTTTAACCAATCAGTAAACTGACACCACCACGTGAAAGATCATGTTGAGATTGGTCATTTGACCAAGTACGATGCTTTTAGAGTGAACAGAGACCAAGTTATGGACCTTGAATGCGTTTTTTCCCTCACTTTTTTATCAGTTTTGTGACACTACAAAATCCTGTCATGCACCTACTATTTGAAAGAAGCTAAGATGAAAATCACTATGTTTGCCCATTTTAAAGAGTATCACAGAAATAAAAAAAATCTTAAGAGTGCCAGTTTATCGATTTGTTAAAATGTGAAACCTGTCCCAGTTCCCTGCTGAATTTCTGAAAGACCAATTTTAATTGTTTTGGAAAACCAATATGTTGTGAAAATTCTCTACAAGTTTACTCCACAAATTATTGTCACCACAGATGGCACTGAGGTGTCCAAGAAAATTGTTCTCATTCTTTATTACACAAGTTTCATAACTTAGTTGCCTTGAAAATGCAACACAATGCTTTGTGTACATTAACTGGAATGCAGGTAAAAAAAATTTCCAAGTTAAAATAAAGACCAGTACATACTGTACAGGCCAAGACGAACATTTATGACGTAATTATTAAAACTACTACTCAGTAGACTATCTATACACTAATGGCTGATGGTCACTATAGAAAGGGTGTACATGAGAAGGGTGTCTAGGAATTGGAGGGCTATCATTTTTTTTAAGGGGTTACTAGGAGAGTATCTTTTATCACTCGCTGGTGCATTGCAGGTAAAGGTCTTTTAGTAATGTACACTGGCGAGTTATGACTGTCACTGTAAGAAATGGTGTGTTTTTGCTCAATGCACTCGCTTCTGTTGTCGACTTCTGTAGATATCATTTACAGGAGGTGCAGCAGAACTCTCGTCATCACTTTCATGATCAGCAACTGGTCGTTTAACACCACGTTTGTTTTGGTCAACCTCCATTCCATCTTCACTGCCCTCAGCTCCATTCACAGGGCCTAACTCAGAGTCTGGCAATCCTGTGGCCACAACATGGATATAGTATTACAAAGACAAAAATTACATGTAAAAAATCAGGCTTAAAAAGCACTCTGGCTTTTAAGCAAAAGTACTCCACCAAGGGTCAGGAAAGTGGATTCTGGATCACAGATAGAAATGCATTAGAACCAACTGTTAGGCATACCAGTAATATTTCTAGTATGCTACTTACAGTACTGCATCATCATCATCATCATCATCATCATCATCATCATCATCATCATAATAATAATAATAATAAATAATAACCTTTATTTGAGAGTCGATAGATTTAGCTCTAAGCTAAGAGCTAATTGCAGACACTTAATTAAAAGCTAAAATAATTGATCGATAAAATTACAATTAAAAGCTGAAATTGATAGATAAAAGTTTACAAATTTAAATAAGTGTACAATTAACTGTAAAAAAAGAGTAAAATTATTTAAGTGCTAATCATATCCAAATAGCCAATAATAACCTGTAAACATTACAAATTTAGTTAAAAATATATGATTTAAAAAGGGACTAAAATCAGACATCTCGGTCAGGACTGGCACACTTTACAATTGCAGCTCCCGTCCAATAATCCTTTTAAGTTTATTCCTCGGATTGCATCTTTGAATGCTATAAGGCTCGTTTTTTGATGTAAGGTAATATTCATTTTACTCCATAAATAGGGTCCTAGATATCGGATACTATGTTTGCCCTATTTTGTAGTGTTAACTCTAGGGATACAGAAATCTTTGTTACGTAAATTGTATTTACTATTTGAACATGACAGTTTAAGTTTGCTGATAATTTCACTAGCAGCAAAACTGATAAACTACTTGCAAAGTAAAAGTCTCAGTTAAGGAAGGTGAACTTGCAGTTTTGCCTTTTTTTAATGTGGCTAGGTGCACTACAGAGAAATGCAAGACTTAGTGGGACATCATAACCCCAGTGGTAATTAAGTCACTTAAGACAAGCATTTTGATTTGAACTTTTTGAACTACCAGGTTGTAAATAAAAAAGTTAAAAAAACATCAACATAATAAGACACTCCTGACAAGGCATTAAACAATACATGATACAGCTGAGTTTGTTAGGTAGCAAATTTGACTGATACTTTTGCAGAAAAGGCGGATGTCTTAAATCAAAGTTTCCATGCATTACAAACCTGAGGGTGGAAGATCTGGTATTTGACATTCCAAAGTCAACCTGATGAAATCTTCAACCATCACAAATGGACCCTGGAAACATTAGGAGAGATGGGGCTCAATCAATAGCTACTTACAATGGTGTGGAGTCAAGGTCAGGGTGGACAAAAATACCACAACTGTATGAAAATGACCACCTCAACATTGCTCTGGTTCTATTGTTTCAACGCACTGAAGTGATACGCGGGAAAAGTAGATATGAAATGCATGTTCAACAAACGGAAGGCACCACAATTCTCATTTAAGTGGTAAAGGAAGTGGCTAAGCCCATTTTGCTGGTCAATATGGCACTGGTATTTCTGACAGTGACTACAAAAGTCATATCAGATTTTCACAGTGCATCCTGTATGGAATGAACTGAAAAAAAAACCCACTCATATTAATGAAAAAAGACCACTGTTGAGATTTAATGGTGGAGAAAGAATAATGCTACATTTTTTAAGATTGCATTTGACCTATAAATCATTTAATTAACTAACTCCTAATTGAATCTAATTTTAGTATTTAAGAAATTATTTTGTAATTTATTTATCTGTTTTTGTACATATTGATTTTATTTTGTAGTTTTTATGACTTCTGTAAAGCGCGCAAGAGCATCTACTTGTGATCTGCAGTGCTATATAAGATTAAATTATTATTAGTATTATTATTACTGTAATTATTAATTTTTAATAACTTGTACATATCTGGGAAACTTCTCTAACAAGGACATTGTACAGTTGGTATCTGTGAGGTAGACAGTGACCATCTGTACTAGTCCTATGTGTGTTGGTCTCAGGAACTGATTGTACTTTTCTTTGCTTGTGACCCTTCAATTACATTACATACAGGTGGTTAAAAAATACCTGAAAGCATGATGGGGGCGGTAACAAAGTCATGAGATGTGCAGCTGCTGGCGGCACTGGAAATACTCCACCAGGTACAGAATGAAGGCCAACTGCAAAGCAATACAGAAAGTTTATTTTTATGGGTAATGGAATAAATCATGCATGAAAAATAAAATGCTGATCCACACCAAACCAGTACTTTTCTTCTTAATTTCTTGTTTACTAAAATAATATATAATCATTATCAAAAGCCTTTTTGAGAGGGAGAAGGGAGGGTGTGCATGCCTGTTACTTTTGGGTCTTACACCTGAAACTTGACAGACAGTACATGTAAGTAGATGTTTCATATGCAGTGAAAACTTGTATGTATGAACCTACAATTTTGAAGTCTGGTTAAAGAGTTTCTTTTTTTGGAGTAGTTATTGACAATTTAGGCTAAGTAGGTTCTTAATTTTTATGAAGGAGATATATACACATTGTAGTTGTTGATTACCAGAAAATAAACATGGGTTTAGTCCTTTAACGTAGAGTGTTTATACACAATATGATATGCGTAGCACAAGTTGTTACAGAATGTATATGTAGTAATAGTCTCTTTAACACAAGTTCATATAATGTAACTGTAACCAACATTTAAGAACATCCCTGATTTTGCTAGGCAAAACGGGTTCTTATATTTTCAAATTTTCGCCAGCAGGTTCTTAATTCTTACGCTTATTTGAAATACTTGTTTCCTTTGTTTCAGTGACATGCCCGTAAACTAGCTAAGCTTGGTGCTTGTTAATAGCTAAGTGCATGACCACTATATTTTAATCCACTTGGTTCTAGATCTTACATGCAGGTACACGTACAACAATGAAAAGAGAGTTGAAAATGCAATGCAGAGTATTTTAGATTGCACTTTGAGGTGTTTGGAAAATAACAAGTGCTGTCTCAATTGTTAAAGACATATTTTTCGATAACTGAGACTAAACCATAAGGAGAGAACTGAGCAGTATTTAAAACAAAAAAAATGTACATGTATGCTGATTAAGAGCACATTTCCAAACACCACAATTTAAGAATAAAAACTAGCGATAGAAAACGACGTTTCGATCTCCCTGAGATCATTTTCAAGTTGTAGAAGAAGCGAATGAAATATACGTATATAAGTTTCTGGCAAGGCAATTTCCACACGAGCATGTAACGTAAATGAAGCGCCTGTCAGAATAGTGTTACCATTCAAAGATCAGAGATCGGCCAACTCAGCACGAAGGCAACTTGGGGAACTGGGCCGCAAAATTGGCATTGATATTCGTGCCGTGTATACAAGCCGTAAGATCGGACACAAGATAAAACCAAAAGAAAAGAAGCTGCCTATCATTAACTAGCAACGCGTTGTTTATCATTACAAGTGTGGTTTGTGCAATGCAAACTATGTCGGGTATACGTGCCGACACCTCTATCAGCGTGTTGAGGAACACAAAGGACTGTCTTCACTTGGGAATCAAACTAAAGAGCAGCATGGAACAGTCCCAAGTGACATATATCGTGATTTTAAGATCTTGAGAAAGTGCCAAAGTAAATTTGACTGCCTCATCTACGAAATGCTCTTTATAAAGGAGCTCAAACCAACTTTGAACAAACAGTCAGATTTAATCCATGCAAAGTTATTTATATAGTATTTTTATAGTATTTTAACACTTACATTTTAGCGCTTTAACAAACAGTCATGCAGATTAAATCTGTGCAAAGTTATATAGTATTTTATAGTATTTTAGTATTTTAGCACTTACATTTTAGCGCTTGTATTTACATATTTTATCATTGGACATTCTCACACCCTAATTTGTACTTATATATATGTATATTTCATTCACTTCTTCTACAACTTGAAAATGATCTCAGAGAGGTCGAAACGTCGTTTTTTATCGCTAGTTTTTATTCTGAAATGTGTTTCAAAAAAACTACTTATAAGAACCATAATTTAAGTTGACTAATTATTCATGACTTTGAGACCCACTGCGCTTAATTCTGGCTAGCTGGCTTTTAAATAGTTGGTTTTTGTTGCAATATGATAATGGGCCACGACTTTGTAATGCGCAAGCACAAGGATTTTGCCAGGGGGAGGTACCTTAGGAATTTCTGGGTGGGGATGTGCCGCTGGGACTCTGGAACCCTTAGCCTAAACCAGAGTTAGTTCAGCTGAATTTTGCTACCCTATACTAGAGTAAACTCCTCAAATCACTCCTATCCTAGGCTAGCTGATTTCCAGAAACTGATTTTTGACAGTTAATAATCCAGTAGCGTTTTATGATAGTCATCTATCAACACTGTTGAGGCTGAGTCATGAAAATTTAAATTTGCTGATTTCATTTTTTTATATTTTTGAGTAGCAATTCCTGGTTTCCTTGTCACATGAAAAAAATGATACCCAATGCTAAACCCAAACGCTCTGATTTATATACCCTATGCTAGAGTAAACTGGTTGAAAACCATACCCTTCACAGTGGCACGTACCTATATAGCCCATACATGGCAGTACCCCCTCAAGGAATTTTGCACATGGATTAAAAAGAGTGTCGTGTACTGGACTGTTTGCTTTGTTATTCACTGGCTCTCACAGCAAATCTTATTCAATCAGTATAATTATAAACATGTAATGAGTTTTAGTCTCCCTACCAGCTCCTGCAGTTGGTTTGAATGGTGTCATCTGTGATGTGTCTGGTCTGGGAAATTTAACTGGCTTTTCTTCGCTCTGTTCATCTTGAGTAGTAACAGAGGAGAGAATGTTTGGCACACTGCCACTCTGTCTTGTGGAGCCCTACAAACGAGAATGAAACAATGGTAAATTATGTTGCTGTTCACTAAGTGTATGTCTCCTAACCATAGATCAGAGACAAATAAGTGTTTTGTTCCAGAAGCAATGTTCTCTAGTTTTCAATAAGTAATCATATCACTCACTTCGGATTGTGGGATGAAGGGTCTCAATAACTAACTTTTCAACAGCCACTGCATTCAAGTACACAGACAAAGCAAGATGACACTTGTTTGGCAGGTGATCTTTAATCTGTGTTTGTACTACACAGACTTAAACACTTACCCCTTTTCCAGTATTACGGTTCAACAACAATATATCCAGAGCGTACATCAGACAAGTAATTATTTAAATCAGACTTGTTAAAGTTGCCTGTATGACCATGCAGACTAGTAATCTGCACTGATTTTGATAGTTATGTCACTTACCACATAGCCCATAATTTTTAGCTCCAATGGAGTACAAGGGAAGAGATCCAAGTACTTATAGCGATCAACAAGCACTGATGTTTCATGGCCCTCTAATTCCTACAATCGAAGTAAAAAGTAGTAATGAAATGGCTGAAATGACAGAGACTTAAGGAAAAGGGAAAGCCAAGGAAATATTAGCTTGCTGGTGAGTGAAAGACCAGTAAAAGACTAGACACCTCACCTCTTTGTAGATTTCAAGTTTTCTATTCTCCACCTTTACCAAGCTGGCCAAGTCGCCACTTGTGGTTTCAAATTCCAGAAATTTTCCCCACACATCACTACAAAAATATACAGGATTTTCAAAACAAGAACATGTAATAGTTTTACAAAATCCTAGTTCTGTACCACAGCCAACCCACAGAAAGTTTACTAAGTAGTTTAAGTTATCAACAACAAACCTTGCTTTGTCCTTAGGCATAGAACTCAGAACTTTCTCAAACAGTACTCTTGTATTGTTGTCATCTGCAACAAATAAAGCCAAATGATATCAAATAATTTTTTTAAAAAATTAGGCTTAACCTTACTCACACCTGTATGACACTGACCAGTACTAATTCACTTAAAATTCAACAACTTAATCATGCTGCATTTATGCTTCAACAACAAGTTATTTCTGCGGGAAGAGCACAAAAGTGCAAGAATAGCACAGGCACAGCTGAGAGCAACTCTATCTACTTGGACACATCATAACACAGCTAAAGACATGAATCAATTATTTTATAACGTACAATGCCAACAGAAATAATAAACTTCAGTGAGAAAGCAAAGGTAACTTTCCCCATGCCAGTTGAGTGTGCAGTACTCAGCTTGATCAGCCTAGATATTATTAATGGCATTAAGTAACTTTTGTCTCATCCCTTGTGCCTATATTTCAAATGATTGATCATGGCACACTTTTCCATCTTCTAAAAAAAGTATAAATGCAAGTCATGTAAATAAATGAAGGTTCAGTGCACTTACCATTTAAATGTGATAAATAATCAACATAAGCCAACACATAGTCTGTTTCATTCATGTATTTCTGTGTTATCAAGAAAAAAGAACCACAATATTGTTTTATAGGTTATATCTTTCCTAACTGCAAAAGTAGTATGGGCCAAGGGCTCTTTACTTAATGGATAAAATTCAGATCCAGAAAATAATAATTTTCAGAAATACCTTTAAACCAAGCTCAAAAATCTTAAATGCAACTGCTTTGTCCTGAAATAAAATAACATTTATTTTAATTAATACCTTTTTGTTATCAATTAACTTAAACTGTTGTTTAATAGAATACATATATAAATAGGAAAGTAGATAATTCATTAAAATGTATTCTTGTACTTACTTTACTGCAGTAATACTCCATAAGAGCAGCAGATATGAAAACCTGCAAACAGACAGATTGATTAAAGACTTTTTTGTCCTTGAATAGGTTATCACATTCACTCCTTTAACTGATACCTACATGAAAATTTGTTCTAGAATCCTCTCTTGCCCTCTTGAAAATTGCTCGGCTCTCTTTAATGCTTTCTGACCGTCTTGCAAATTTCATGTATTGGATATAAACCTGGAAGTACCATATGCCAGAAGAAAAATATCAAAACAGAAACAATATTGAAGAAAGAAACTGAAGACTATTACACAAAAAAACCACTAACAATCTCTACTCACCAGAGTTGGATCTATATTCTCAAGGGCTAAATACTTTTCATAAATTTCCTTTGCCTTCTGAAACTTCATCCTTCCCTGTTAAAAAAATAAAAAAAATAAAGAAAGTAATGATAATGATAACGATAACAATAGCGATAACAATAATGCTAATAATAATTAAAAATAAATCATAAAAAAAATTTACAGATGACCACTGAAAACACTCTAGATTAAAGCAGAGGGGAGCAGACTATTTCTAGATTGAGCTGGATTTGTATGATATCCAAAACTTAAATAAAGTTTCCAGCAAAATTGGTTACAACGTCCTTTACTGCCACATTTGGGGACAAGAATTGTGATTTAAGTCTACTAGACCATTATTCCCATGTGACTCTACCCACAGGTAATATAAGAGAGAAGCTATAGATCTAATATCAATTTGATGCAGTCTAGTTTAGTCTAGTTGGTCAAGTCACTCAATTATCAAATTTGATTTGGAATGATCTGAATGTAATTAAAGCCCTGTGGAGCTTACACAACATACAATTCTCAGCTCACCAGAAAAAAAATAGCATCAGCACATGAAATTCACAAAAACTCTATATAGATTGGTGATGAGGTGAGGTTTGGTGAAAATTTTGTTCCTAAGAGGCTTTCACCTTTCACTGTGGCACTTAAGGTTATTCCTCCCAATTGCACTGCGCATCCTTTCTGCGCATAATTTATGGCGTCATTTAGCGCGCTCTCGTGCACGTGCACACTGAAAACATGGCGGATTTGCCTTGATAGTGAGCTCTTTCAGTTGAAAAATGGCTATAGCTCACCAACGAGCATGGGCACCCCAATTTTTTTTCCAGTCATTGTAATCAACTTATCATAAACTTTGCTTGAGGAAAGACTGATCTGATTTCTATTGCTGAAAATTGAATAAATAGCGAAAATAGCAAGTAAACTGTGGTCTTTTCTATTTTGCCCTATGGTAACCATGTCAAGAAATTTGGTTGAAATTTTAATCAAGGATTCAGCTTTCTGCCTAAATCAAACTTAAAAAGTTTATTTGTGTCCGATATAACGCATTGACTCCAGTTTAATGCGTGTTCTCATGAGTCTCGGTCACAAAAATTTACAATTATTACTGGGAATGCGTTCTTGTAATAAGCGTTAAATAATGCCAAAATGGGTCATTTTCAATGCCCCAGTGCTCCTTAATGAGTATGGGCACCCCCCATTTTTATTTCAAAATTGAAGTTCTCTTATGATAAATATTCAGTGGGCAAAGTTTGAACGAAAATCTATTGTCAGTTTTATTTCAGGGGAATTACCTTAAGTGATTAAGAATATTTACAGATAGACAGGAAGTATCAAATTCTCTGAAAGTGTTTCTGGTGTCTGTGTTTCCCAAACATTTTTGTTACCTCTTCAAAGTCAGCATAAGCAAAATACAACAACATGCTGTGCTTCATTAGTCCTGTAATGGCTCTTTCATACAGGGCTGCAGCTTCATCTCCTAGCACTTTAGATCCCTGCATGTCCTATAGTATAACAAATGTGAACATGACTGGAAAGTAATTTGAAAAACTGCATAAACATGCACGTGGAATTGTTAATCAGTGAAGTAATTAAATAAATAAATGGAGACTGTATACTGCTTGCCATGAAGCAAGGTTAATGGTGGCTGTTATCTTTTAGCAAGCAGGGAAATAACTCTGGATCAGGAGGTTATAACTGATTAAAAAAGCTGATCTGAAAGGCAGTTTAATAAATAGTTACTGTAAAGCTATTTATAGTTAAATCTTGATACTATGATCAAGTTTTAACCCCTTGATTTCGTAGGTGTATCACATAGAATTCCATGAAAGAACAAAAAAGCAGTTACTGTTTGTAAATATCTGCAGTAGTTCTGGAGATGTTTAAGTTTGAAAAAATGGGTAAAATATGCAAATAAGACAACCGATGATGTCTTACACTCAACCCAATATTATATCAAGAAAATACAGCTATCTTGGCCAATTTGCAGCACAGACCAATAGCCTAATAGTTGTACAGGAAACACACCTATGGCTATAAAAAAAATCTGTTCCCATGGCAACAATATAAAAAATATAATATAATTCTTTTTCATTCCCCACCCACTTGATTTCAATATGCTAGTAATTTTCAACTTGAAAGCATTTAAACAAGGCCATGAGCTTGAGCTAATATATTTGCATGCTTGCTGGATCATGCACATGATGTACCATTGACAAATATCAAAATGGAACGTCGAAAGTGGCCAGAAAATCCTTTAATATTGGGGAAGTCTGGAACCCAGTATGTTACCATGGCAACAAAACTGTTAAGCTCGTATTCTAGAGCTCATTTAGTAGAATCGTACTGCAAACATTTCAGATACAAGTTGGCTGAGATATCTTTCTTCATCATATTTGATGAAATCTTGGTTGAGTGCATGACATCATAACTTAGCTAATTTGCTTATGTTACAAGTTTGAATATCTCTGGAATGTAAAGAGATATTTGAAAATAGTAAGCAGCATTTTTTTCTCATAGACTACTTGTTTACATTTTAAAATGGCTCAGATAGGAAAGATGTGATTTTCGTCATAGTGCCCTTGAAAGTGGCAATATTGTAGTCAACTGTAATAAGAAATTTATGCGATTTACATAATGTAGTTTAACTCCCAAAATTGCCATAAACTTTAATAGAATTTGAAGCCACAAATAAATTATTACCATTGCAAACAACTTTAACCGCTTACCCCCTTGTCCATCATCTTCTGGCTGACTTGTTCCAGGTAAAGTGCTGCTTCACACCACACGTTGGGATGGAATCCCATTGTTTGCAGACACTGTTCATAAGCATACA
>JAHPZR010056135.1:65000-80000 GCA_019787425.1 Platygyra sinensis | reverse complement strand
GGTTGCCTATGAACATTGCGTGACCATAAAACATCGGGTGATAAGAATTGAGACTAGTTTACAATGTTATCTTTTTCGAAAAAATGCAAATTTTTTTTTCAACAAAATCGAGGGGTCTGAGTTTTCAGGGTCTGAGTTTTCGAGGTCTGAGTTTTCGAGATCTGAGTTTTCAGGGTCTGAGTTTTCGAGGTTTGAGTTTTCGGGGTCTGAGTTTTTGGGGTCTGAGTTTTCGGGGTCTGAGTTTTCGGGGTCTGAGTTTTCGGGGTCTGAGTTTTCGGGGTCTGAGTTTTCGGGGTCTGAGTTTTCGTGATCACGAAAACTCAGACCCTAGGAAATAATAAAGAAAAAAGGTTTAAACTAGCTTCAATCTTATCACCCAAGATGTTTTATGGTCACAAAGTGTTCATAAGCGAAAACAGCCAGAAAGAATCGAGATATTTACCTTCTCCGGTTTATCGCTGTCGCGTCCAGTGGATACAAAACTGACTTCAATTTGAACAACGTACATTATGACTCTGTGTCTTCTATTTCTTCGGTAAACATTCACCAGCAAATGTTATCAAAGAGTCGGCTGATGTTTTAAACCTTGTAAGTTTTTCACTGTTTAATTGACGCCACAGCGATAAACTGGAGAAGATAAATATATCGCTTCTTTCTGGCGGTTGCCTCTGAACATTGCGTGACCATAAAACACCAGGCGATAACAATTGAGACAAATTTACAATGTAAGTCTTTTTCGAAAAAATGAAAATCTTTTTTTTTTCGACAAAATTGAGGGGTCTGAGTTTTCGGGGTCTGAGTTTTCGAGGTCTGAGTTTTCAGGGTCTGAGTTTTCAGGGTCTGAGGTCTGAGGTCTGAGGTCTGAGGTCTGAGGTCTGAGGTCTGAGGTCTGAGGTCTGAGGTCTGAGGTCTGAGGTCTGAGGTCTGAGGTCTGAGGTCTGAGTTTTCGGGGTCTGACTTTTCATGACACCCCTCCCAAAGGCTGCAATTTTACAAATTATATATAATAATATTATGTCATACATGTAACAATTGAGTACAGTAGGCAGCTGTCATTGAGATATTTTGCTGAATACTCACATGATAATAAACTCTTACCTTGACTTCAAAAAATTCACAAAGTCCATCCAAATCTGTAAGAAGCGAAAACAACAGAGGACAAATTAGTACCACAGTAGAAACATACTGGTAAATGTATTTTAAGGAAAAATGTTGAAATGAAAGCTCTGCTTTTGTAATCAATTAAAAATACAGAATTGGCATGAGCTTTTAATTTTGACAACATCGAAATTTGAGAAATCACATTGCAATAATTGTAACTGAGTGATTCTCATTCCTTCGGAGCTTATTATTGTTTAACTTAAATAGAAAACACCTGAAATCGCTTTCTCTGCTCTACCTATGGTATGCGCATATCTTTTAGTAGATACTTTGTGTGTTAAACTTGCAGATTTTTGCATTCTGCAAATCTGATTGGTTCTTCTATTAGTACATTACTGTAATCTATTTGTGCAGCTCAAGTTGAAAGGCAGAAGGCCAAATTAAATCAACTATCACCAAGAAATCTCGCACAAATAACTGTTTTAGTAACTAGAATTCCAACAGAAATTCCTTTAAGGTGGCTGAAAACGGTTTCCAATACTTTTCAAGATTTAGAGTTTGATGGGTCATTAATTAACCACTCTATACTTGTTGACACCAAAATCATGGTATCAACAAACTGCCCAGTCATGGGGGAACAAGTTGCTGTTAATTTTGTGGCACAATAGGTTACCATCGCAACAATATGACCTACTAAAAGCACCCTTCGAGAATTTAAGGTGGCTCTGAAACCCCTTCGCAGAATTTTTTTAAACTTTACAAAAAGCTGCATCTTATCATGCTGATTACAATTCGATAATAAAAAATGGGGGTCACCAAGCTTGTTTTTGAGTTATAAGCGCTTAAAGCTAAAATTAAGGGTGCTTTTAGGAGGTCATATTGTTGCTATGGTAACCTATTGTGCCCCAAAATTAACAGCAACTTGTTCCCCCATGACTGGGCAGTTTGTTGATACCATGATTTTGGCATCAACCGATAAAAGAGTGGTTATAATGACGCATCAAACTGTAAGTCTTGGAAAGTACTGGAAACTGTTTCCAACCACCTCAAATGAATATTTCCAATTATTTATCTACCTATTAAGTCCTGTTTGACTTAACTCTTTAGCAAAATCACAAGTGGACTGAAAAATTTTGTCATTCGAAACTTGCAGTTGTTGTGTGTATACGCTCTTCAGTTTATTTGACAATTTTGAAGTACCGGTATTAAAATCCTGTGTAAACCTTGAATTTTTCTCTGAAATCCAGTTACTATCTAGTAATGTTTCTATCCTTCCTGAAACTTGATCAAATAAGTATTAAAATGTTCCATTTTGTAGATGACCTGAAGTAAATAAGTAAATGACTAAAACAGTACTTATTGATAGTGTGGTTTAATCAACTGGGTTGATAATGCGACTTGGCCACTGTAAAGAGATTCAGAAGCTGACATTTTGACTGTTAGTCCTTTATCGAATGAAGGATTGGTGGGTTGTGTCTGACGAAGGGCTAAGGCTGGAAAAAATAAGCTTCCAAATCTCTTTACGGTGGCCAATTCACATTATCAACCCAGTTGATAAAACCAAATTATCTTGTAATACTCCCCACTGATGCAGCACCACAGTTTCTTAAGAAACAAACACCTTTAGTCACTTATTGATAGTGGTCAAGAGCAAACAAGACTTGGCACCCAGATGGTGTGATTCGCAGGTTGCAGGTCAAATACAGATAAAAAGAATGAGTATAAATAAATAACTAAACAAATACTGGACATTAAAATTTAAAATACCCAGAGTGTTTTATTTGCAAGACAAGTTGTAGTAGTTAATGATGAACTCTCCACATGCTCTGACCACACCGCTCCCATTATGCCATGGGCTAACATGAACTAAAACAGACTACATCAGACAGAAAGTGAGCCCATGCTCTTTATGTTTACATTTCTTCAATTAAAATGAAGTGTTCAGTGCATGATTAAGGTGTTTCAGTTGCCGAAAATTGCAAGATTAAATTTGAAAGGAGTCCAAGTTCTAAGGTAATAGAATGTCATAAACCTTGATAATAAAGTTCGTGTTCATGGTTAATTCATCTCCGATACCAATTAAAGTTAGAGAAATGTCTGAGGTTTGGTGTATGTGCAAACCTTTACACGACCCACTCAACCTGCAACCTGCAAATTACACCCTCCACACTACACCCTTTAGACTTTGGGCATGCTGTGATTGGCAGAGAGCCTCCTGTGGGATACTGAAAATAGTTTGTTTTGTTTGTTCAAGTGCCAAAATGTTACATTCAGTACAAAAAAAAAAACACTGAAATCAGAAACTCTTGCCTGATAAGAGTTGAAGTCCAACCCAACTTTATCCAGTGCAAATTCATATGCTTGCTGCATTTTATCTCTGAAATATGAACATGACATCCCTTAATAAGCCAGCTTATGCACTTGATGTGGGGTTGTCAGAATGTTCTCACTGAAGAAGCTATACGATTGGAGTATTAGTAGCTGACTTTTCCTCCTTTTTCTAAGGATCAGACAAATAGCCCATCAAAGTAGCCAGCAAAAAAACTTGAAGTAGATGAATCTTTACACCAAAAACCAGCTACCTTTGAGCACCCTGCTGGCATCATGACTTACAGGGTTGTACAGAGTAAACCTTAGAGAGGCAGAGCGGGACGGAGTGAGGGAGGGAAGAACACCAAATTATAGAAATTCTTTAGGACTGAATTCAAGACAAAAAAAAACAAAAAATGAAGTGAAGTTGGCTACACAAAGTAATTTCTAACCTCTGTCCCCAGCTATAAAACTGAATAAATTAAACATTTTTAAATAGTTTTCTCGAGTATTCTGACCTCTGTCAAAAGAGGTTTAAGTAAGAATTCAGGCAAACCTTATCAAACACAAAACTACTGCAGAGATTCTATGATCCACACCTTTCCCCTGCCCAAACCAAGCATTCAAATCATGCACCTTCCTGCAAACATCTTTGATAAGCATCCTACATGACCCCCCAGGGGACAAGTTACCCAAGTACATGAACAGAGTACAGAGTTGTTTAGGAGACTGAGTCACAACTGCACAACAAGAAGCCTTTATTTGCTGGCATCATCAGGGAGATGTTGACATTAAGACAAAAACATTCAGCTTTAAAATATTTTTTATAGTATATATCTTTTTATAGTATATGGAAAATCTATCAGAAGTGCAGCATCAACAGAAACAACTGATAAGAGCAGCTTCTGGTATCACTACCAGTACGAGGATCATGAGAATGATACTTCAAATCTGACAGTATCCACAAAGAAATTAACAAAGGATTTTTGATTCCCATAATTTGTATAGAAACAGAACTGACATATGAAAATAAATCTTGATATGAATTGAAGGTTAACTTGATATGTCATCACATTCAGACAAACAAGTAGACATTCCCGGGGCTTATCATTTTTTTTCTTCCCACATGGGTGGGGAAAGATGGCAAGAGCATCTGTACAGGAGGTAGCTGATCATTAAATGACAAACTGTAGTTGGTACAGATCTTCTTTGCATGCGTGGGGTACTCATGATCCCCAATTGATAGCCAAATAGATTTCAGAGGAAGTCTGTTATTTTAAACAGGCCTGTCAGGTACATGTATTTATCCCTAGTTTTCGCATGATGTCACTACAATAATCAAACTACAAAACTATTGATCCTCCTGAGGTTTTACTTTCATGATGTAATAGAGCAGCTGAGAACTGCTACTCAAAGAAATTTTTGCACTGAATGAGTTCCTGGTTTTGTGACTATGCTTGAATTTGTAATCTTTTCATTACCCGGCATTTACGTGACTGCCAAGAGAGCTGTCCTGTTGGTTAAAAAAGTGACTCATTTCAGGGAATTTGTCTATCTGAACAGTTCTTGTATTAGAAAAAGTATTTGTTTTTGAGTTCCTTGCAAAATCACGCTTTTGTAGCAAACTCAGTGACAGATGTTTCTAAATTGGTTTTGGGCTGCCATGTTGGTGCCCATTCAAATAATAATAATAATAATAATAATAATAATAATAATAATAATAATAATAATAATAATAATAATAATAATAATAATATAATAATAATTATAAAAATAAAAATAATGATAATGATAATGATAAATAATAACAACTTTATAAACGTGTCAAGTAATGGGCACGCAGCATGGCATCTCCATACAAATCTCTAAAAATTTGGGTTAAAATGTTATCCGGTATCCAGATGTGATTACTTATGTCTTTGCTCACATATGAGCCATCTCATGTTGGATCTAGCAGTGGCTAAGATTAGACCCAAACCAGCTCTTTGAAAGTCTGTATATATAGCAACATTGTTACTCAGCAATGTAAATTCTTATGTAAGAACACCTCATATGCTTATTGACTACTGTTAGGTAGTGATTTTTTTTACAATTACCCTGGAAGTAATTCTCAATTAATTAGCAAAGTAGGCCTACCTAAAATTTTGGAGGGAACTTTTTGTTTCCTTAACATATGACAGATAACACTTCCAAAGATCAATGTTTAACACCTTGATCAAGCATTTCTGGAAAAGCTGAAATAACAGAAGTCAAAAGACAATACAAATCTTGCGTTATGTATACAAGGAACAGTCATTTTGTAAAATACAACAAACAGCTATTTATTAACAAGTTACATCAGTTATCATCACCATGTCCATCAAAAAGTTACAGAGAAGAATGAGGTCAAAGCAGAAGATTCAGTTCTTTTCAGGCATTTAAAGCACAAGATGACAAATGGCATTGTGGTTAGTCTAAAAGCACTCAGGTTAGCCTAATAACCACTCAGGTAATGGCCTTAATTAATTTCACTGACTTGACAGTGCCAGTATTTCTTACTGAGACTTACCTGTAGTACAATTTCATCATTTCATGTTTTAAACACACCTGCTTCTATTCCCAAGTTAAATTAACGACACACTGCCAGTAAAATACTCAACTTTTTTCATTCTTTTTTTAATGTTTTATCTGAATAGCTTCCCACTCAAGCCATTGAAACTGAGAGTCACTAACTAGTCACTTTGTACTTATCATATCTAACTTTGAATCAATCAGAACTCTTCATTGGTTAAGGTCACACTTGGCAGTTTACTAGGGTGAAAACCGCTTAACTATGGTATAAAAAGGTAAACAAAATTTACCATGGTAAAATGCATCAGCTGAATTTTACACTTCCCAGATGGTTCCTTGTCACAATGAAGAGTGCTACTCAAATGTCGAGTTGATAACAGACAGGAGTTCCTTCGCGCTATTCTTAACACAACAAATTAATTTTTCGTGACTGCACCATGGATCGTGAACCTGTTGTAGCTTCGATTGTGGCTCTTTTACTTTGTCATAGTATAGCCTAAAAATTAATGCGGAAAATGGCTGTTTTTGAATTAGCGTTCATCAATTTCTGAATGAACAGATTCATTCCCATTATTCATGAAATTATAGTTGTACTTCAAAAGAATAAAATGAAAATTGCTTACTGAGAATTGCATGAAAAGTTGTCGGACATGGCAAAGAACTTTCCAAAGTCGCAAAAATCTACTAGACTGATAGTCAAAAATTGTGTGTGAAGGAGATCAAAAGCACATGTATATTGTGGGTGCATGTAAATTCAGCAAAGTCACGATATGCTTCTCAAAATTCATGACAAGATGTCACCTAAATAAACAAAGTTTAGATAAACGCGTGATAAACCCTGCTTTTTCATATGGTTTTACTATAGTAAACTTTGCTTTTATCCTACTGCAGTTACTAACACAACAGACTAGACTTGTGTTTACCATGGTAAAGTGAGAAAAGCTGGTCACATTGAAAAACCCATTTACCATGGTAAACTTTCGTTTACTATGGTAAAAATAAGCACAAGTGTGACCTCAACCAATGGCTACACTGTACATCCTAAGGGATTGATCATTCTTTTTTTGAGGTGGGGTTGAGTAATTTCCAAAAGAATCCTGCAGTTAAAACTGCATGAAAAAACCATCCAAGGAGAACCATGGGGGAAAAATCATGCAGGGCCTAAAGGTGAGAAAAAAAATTCACTACCCAGAAAATTGCCCAAACCTTCCCTCCCTCCCACATCAAAAAATAATGGTCCATCCCTAAAAGTGGCGTTCTCTCCTAATGCCAGGGGTGGCGAATGGTACCTCGAAAAACGTGGGTCTCAGAGAATTTTGGCAGGATCTTGAAATCTCGAAAACATTTTTGATAAGTCTTGTTTTTGCATCGAGTCTCGGGCAAGGATTTTTAACTAGGATCTCGGCAGCTTGGATTGTACCACTCGCCACCCCTAATGCCCCACCAAAAGGGTCACTTAAGTGAGCATAACAATGGAACGTTAAAGTTAATTTCAAACATCTTTGGTGTACCCAACAGTGTTCTGGATTGTTTCAATTCCAATATACAAATGAATGGTTTGTCTAATGCTTTTACAAGTCAATGGAAGCAACAAAACCGCTGAATGTAACCTTGCTCAAGCATGTAAGCTCATCTTGTATAAAAAAATAATTTCAACCCCTTTGGACACTAATGGGCAAAAATAATTACAGCAAGTTTTTTAATTCTTAAAAGAAATTTGTTAGAGAACTATATGGAATATATCTTTAAGTCAAATTATTTATTACAAAATATTTGTTCTTTTATTCCTAATGGCAAAAAGCAATCAAACAACTATTTCAATTACCTTTTCTACTTGCTCATAGTTCTTATGTTTCATCTGAAAGAAAATCAACCACAAAAATTCATTCTGAAGATCCTTGATAGCAAGGAAACTACACATCTTGATCCATATAATTTCTGAATGCCTCACTCAGGTGGTGGGTGATTCAAGGAAACAAGTACAACTTTCATACTAGTCTCTACAGACATACAAATCAGTTTCACTGTTTATAAAGGAGACCAAGACAAACTAAAGTCATGTCAGTTCACTGGAAATTCTCAAGTTTGGTCATGGAGCACATTGATTGAAATTTTATAGGTTGATGCTGATTGACACAAGAGACCCAATAAACTGATTGTATCTGAGGCACCAAATTTGAATAACAATACACTAGAAAATCTTAGCCTTTCACTGATAAGAGGAATCTTTAATACAGAAACATAGGGAGGCTAAGGTTTTCTACCAGTCTTTTTGGATTCTGTGATTCATGTAATCAGTCCATTACAGATAGTTGTGGAAAGACTAGTTTAGACTTACAGCTGTAAATGTGTCACTGGTATGAACATAGTTGGTAAACAGTACAAAAGATACAGTATGCAACATCACAAGTGGAACTATGGTCAAGTTTCCCCATGACCAGTTTTAACTGGATTTGAAGTCAATGGGTAAATGAGCATTAATGTCTTATTATTTTATTAATTGTGAAGTTCCAGAAAATGTCCATGTCCACGAGGAAGGTTAATGGAAATTCCAAGGGGGAGAGGGTTCCAAAAGCACAATTTTTTGACTGAAAGTAAGACACTAAAATGGAATTTCCAGAGGGGTGGTGGGGCTCAATTTAAAAAAACCTTCCATGTGAGGGGTATGGATATTTTCTGGAACAACACATTTCATGAGCTGGTTATCTAAATCTGTGAATCAAGCCCAACTATTTTACAAGAAAGTCTTGAATTTCACAATCATGTCATGCTTGATAGAATGTAAACCATTCAGCCCCAAATTTCAGTTCCCTTAATGATTTCCAGAATTGTCCTTTGTTTGTTACTGACAAACCCTGCTTATCACACGTCTGCTTGAAAATTTGTTGACATTAATTTGCAAGAAGTTGTCTGGTGTTAATTATTCTTGATTAGTTTTTTAGGGGTGAGAGTTAGCCAAGAGACAAATGACCATTATGCCTGCTACTAATTTTTTAAGACAACCCTTTCCAAGGAGGCCACAATAACACACATGTTGGTGTTTCCATTCTTGATCCACAAAAGGTTTCTTTGAAGTGGTTTAACCGAAGACTGACCAACAGGTAGTTACCTAAAATCACATTCTTATAGATACAGCAGCCACACTAAATATATTAGGACATTCCCAAAGGTTTGTAGGGTTGCATGATGTGACATATGGCACAGAACCTGTCATGCAATTGATCATCCATTTTATACTTTTGTGCACTGTGCAAGGTCATCCAGAATAGCCAATTTCAGAAATGCGAGAGGACTGGGACGAGTTTCTTATATTGATTAGATTGAAAATCTGAACATTTCAACTGAAATGCTACTGAATGAAAAGCTACCCAGCTAAGTTTAGAGTTTTCAGCAGAAAGTTGTTCAAATAGGAACCTTGCAAAAGTTGCAAAATCCCGTACAAATCCTTACAATTTTGTGGCTTCTCTACCCTATCCATACAAACTCTCTATTTTAGGTGATATTTGAAGAGCTACCATTTTCCTCCTCCAAATACTTCTATTCTTGGTTAGGTAAAGTCTGCATACGAGCCAAGTGGCCCATCAGGCCGGAGCTTATCCCGGTTTCCTTAGCATGAAGCGACTGAGAGTACTCTACTCCCCCCTGGATGGGATGCTAGTCCATCGCAGGGTTACCCCCAACATTAAATTCGCCGGTACCCATTTATACACCTGGGTGGAGAGGGGCACTGTGAGAGTAAAGTGTCTTGCCCAAGAACACAACACAATGTCCCCGGCCAGGGCTCGAACCCGGACCGCTCGATCCGGAGACGAGCGCACTAACCATGAGGCCACCGCGCCTCCCACTCTATTCTTGGTTAAGACTCTCAAATTTAGTTGATCTTTCAGTTGAATATCTTAGGTGTTCAAACAAAACAGAAAACAACCATACTCTTTCCCTGTCCTCTCACATTTCTGCAATTGCCTATGATTGTTGAATTTTATTTCTGTGTTGAATATAAATTAAGAGAAATTGTACAGACTTGCCAGTCAGATTTATATATTTCCAGATATGAAGCCATTTTTTTTTCGTCTTGAATCCAAAAATTGTAAAATATAAAAATCCAGGAAAACTTGTACTATCTGTTATACTCTATTGTGCTGGGACATCATGACACTTGGGTGCAGTTTTTGATTTATACATAGTTTTGGCTGAATCTTTTTAATCATCACTAAAATCAGAAGTGGTTGCAGGCACTTTCATTAACATTCTCAGTGATTGTAGTAGGGCAACTAGTAGGGCAAAGTTTAAAAAAATTATGTAGGTGGCGTTCAGAGCCACCTTAAATTTTCGAAAATTTAAGGTGGCTCTGAACGCCACCTACATAATTTTTTTAAACTTTGCCAAAAGTTGTGCCTAATTATGCTTATCAAATGTTGATAATATAAAAAAGTTTCACTGTGCCATTTTTGAATTATAAGCCCCTAAAGCTGTCAAAAAGGGTGTGTTTAGCAGGTCATACTGTTGCTATGGTAACCTTTTATGTCATGAAAAGGACAACAACGTGTTCACCATTAGTTGGGCAGCTTTTTGATTCCATGATTGTAGCATCAAGTGATTAAGAGTGGCTATAACGACACATCAAAATGTAAGTGCTTAATACTGTTTCGAGCCACCTTAAACTTCCAACATAAGAAAACTTCTCCCCTAGATGTTCAAACCAGGAAGGCAAAATAGTCCTCACAACTGGTCAGTTTGCCTGGTGCCTGGCACATAATGAAATCCTTGTGTTGCTCAGAACAAAACCTGGGCAACTATAACTAGCAGTGAATGGATCTTTTTCTTGCTCATCTTTCAGCAATATTGAATAAACTGGCCATAACTATACAACTACTGAAATAAAAAGGCTATTCAATCCTGTATCACGAAGGAAACACTATATTGCAATGTCTTTGAGCAAATCTGAGTAAAGCCACAGTGTGTACAAGACTATGATAATAATCATTCATGTCCCATTGGCTAGCTAAAACAATACAACCATTCTACTTCCAGCTGATGTTCAAAATCTTTTGCTATTGAGAATAACATAATTTGCCTGGAATTAATTTATTCAACATGGCTGCCACATGAGTAAACAATCTAGTCTATTGGATGTAGTCTAGACACTCAATATGGATTCCCATAATCACATGTCATATTTTACAAGAAATGTAATGAAATGAACAGAGAAATATATAAATTTTGAGCCAACTTATAGTTACTGCTGACCAATTTCAGCTCTTCACAAAGCAATGAACCTTATTACTACTTGTTCTCCTCAGGAGACTTAATAGATCACTGATCAGGGCTGCCAATAAGGACATTATTCAGGGGTTTCATTACATTTTTGTGCAGGAGGTCAGTGGGGTTTTTAGTTTTTCTTATTAAAGAAAGTAAGAAGAGAAGATGAAAACAGCCGGGCAAATTCATGGCTAAGTCTCATTCACAGCCAGTCAATTTGCCTGGTGTCCGACCCTGAATGAACCCCCTGCATTATTATACATTGAACTTATTATCTCTCTTCTGATTGGCCAAAAACAAGGCGAATTTTTGAAATCAGTACCTATGGCTCATCTAGCTGCAGATTATAAAATACATGTAAAGGTCATGGATAATCATTTCATGTGTGACTGTGGTGCATGTTTCTCAAGGGCAATCATGTCAAGTTTATGCACTTTGTGTTGCTTGCTGTCGGTGAAGTGGCAAAAACATGACTTCTATTTTTTTGCTCAATCTATAATAATTGAAGGGGTGTGTGGATTAAAACCCTAAGTGACTTTTGGAAAATGTTGAGGCAGCCAGGATTGAAATGCCTACAAGCACTTGTTACAGTTTACTCTTGTCTTCATTATTATCCAAAAAGAACTAGTAATAACTGCTGGTTCTTTTGAAACAATAACTAAAACCAGAGTAAACTGTGGAGATTGCTGGTAGGTATTTCAATCCTAGCTGCCTCAAAATTTTCCAAAAGTCACTTAGGGCTTTATTCCACTCACCCCTTCAATTATTAAATTTTGCTTTTGTAATATCCAGAATTATCAAGGTCTCGGTAAGTGCTATCAGCCTTGGTATTCCACTGATAACCGCTACCTTGACTTTGATTATTCTAGATATCACAACAACCTCATCCAATACTTGTTTATAACCCACAGAACCTGATACAGCTATGTTTGTTTGCTGGGCCCTTGATTTTACAGATGAAACTGCCTGTAGTTGGTACAATTCACCCAGATATATAGTAACAGGTTTGTTATGGGTGTGAAGATCAACCTTAAAATGACAGCCCTGCTGATGTAAGGATGGGAAACAGAAGTAAAATTATTCCTTAATGGCACATTTTGACAGCATATGTCTGTTGAAACCTCAGATATCAAAACTACACTGAAGCTGATGGGCAAAACCATGCCAATAAAATATACACTTTACTTCTGGCTACCATCCATATCTGGGAAGAATTGCTGTAAACCTTACTGATGTCAATGTTACCACCGTTTTCGTTGATACACGACTTTGGAAAACAAAACACCTGCGGAAACGTTTCCAAAATTTCCGTCAGTCTTGCGTGTTATCGACAGATCGGGTCAAAATCCACCAATCACAGCCACAAGTGTGACCTTCAGACCTTCTTTATGTAATGCTAGCGGGTTGTGATTGGTGGACTTCGATCCGATCTGTCAAGAACATGTATGATTGACGGAAATTTTGGAAACGTTTCCGCGAGTGTTTTGTTTTCGAAAGTCACATATAAACAAAAACGGTGGTAACAGAACATTCATCTTTTGGCATTTCCTCTGGAATGTGCCAAGAACTAAAAAAGTGTTTCTTTTTGTGCCTTTGGCTTCTGCTTTCTTTTGTACATTTGCTCTTTCACTTGTGTTCCACTGAGAAATTTTCTACTTTAAGTGGGCAGTGGTTGGGAGGTGAAGCATTTTTTGATTTTGTATAATAGGTGGATTACTGTAAACATCAGGGTATAAGCCACACCTTTTTGCTCACAATGTTCATATCAAATCGAGGATGCAGATTATCTGTGAGAACATCTGAACACCATGCGTAAATTTGCATAATTCAACACTTTTCAGCAAAAATTTTATACTCTGTACATATAAACCTGTGTAGCTATGATAAGAAGTTCACAAAACTATACCACAGCACCCTTGCTTTTGTGAGTTTGGTGGCTCCTAGAAGAGCCGTTTTTGTTCATATTGACCAGTCTTGAGCAGCTGAATGTCACTCAGCAGGGGATCTCCATTCCACCACAAAGTTGTTTAGTGTCGCAGATCGTCAGTTACATTGACAAAAATCAATCCAGTTGAAAAAATACCACATTATGCTTGAGTATTTGCATGGTAAACTGCCAACCGTAAAAGGATTTGAAATCTACTCATGGTCCCAGTACTCCAACTCCTGATCAAAAGCCTGGTTACTAAGCTAAGAACGAACAAACCAAAGCGTTCTTGTTGCTGTATGTAAATTCTATTGAGAAGCAGACAGTAATGAAAAACAATGGATTAAAAGTACCTGAGAAAGACCAAATTTATGTCTAAGTCGGATTTTCATACTATTACAGAGCTAAAATTATAGGCAAGGGTATTACCTGTTTTAGATGTTAGTTATACGCTGGTTGGTGCATTCAAGAAACTCTCAAAAGAAACAATGGATGTACATAACAGACATCTTTCTTAAGACTCCACTTTTGATTTATTTTAACTTCTTTCGAAAAAGTTTTTTCCAAAATTTGAGTTCCCAAACTTGGGGTGCGGCTTATCTGCTAGTGCAGCTTATACGCTGGTGTTTACAGTATACAAGGAGCGGGCTGATGGAAAACCCCTAGTAAAATTATTTCTGTACTTAACACACAGACCTGCTGTGATCCCCACATTAATTGTCAAATTTGAGATCGTATTCTAAGATTTCATTGGAGACCTAAAAAAGTATCAAGGTGAGCAGGTCTTTAGATGGTGTCCTCAGGAAGGAGAGGCAAATTTAGATGAGTTAACAGTATGATATTGTCCTCAAAAGTAGTAGGAAGCACTCTTTTGGCTAAGGGTTGGTGAAAAGAACGAAAAAAGTCATGATCTTGGTTCTCCTGATGTCACAGATTCTTTCAAAAATGCAACTCAAACTTGCAAAAAACATATCAGACAATGTATAATGCACAGATGTTTGTATGCAGGTTATGTCAACATCATTTAAAACATCACCAAAAAATAACAGGAAGTGCATGCTCTATGAGAAGAAATGTTTTCACCGAAATAGGCAACCTGCTCACCAAACAACTGATAAGAATTGTATACCTTTCCACAAAATTATTTAATGTAGTTTAAAGGTGACAGGATGTGGGGATATTTATTAGCATTTAACAGACAGGGATATTGGGCATAGATTGGCAAGATATTGCTCACAATAAAATCCACTCTTGGACACTAGTACAAATAACTCAAACTCAAGACAGAAGTAACCAGACTGCACACAATGTAAACACAGCACAACCAGTTTGAGAGTCAATCTCTGTTTAGTGTTAGAAAAGACACAATCTTCAAAAATCCCATTTATTAGGCCCTTAAAAGGGCAAACCAAAATAGCATTTCATTGTCTCTAGTGAACCAAAATTCTAAAAGGCTACGTTCTGTGTCAATTTACCACTAACACTGCATTAAGATAACCTTTTACCAGTAACTGCCTACCTTTGACCTTGATTTTGACGTGTAGCAGAATTTAATAAATAGTTAATTTTACTTCACCTATGACTTTCACCTTCAGGAGTCTCTCCAACAATAATTTTGAGTTAAATTGATGTCTTTGAAATCTGTCTTTACCAAGGCCTGTTTATACAGGAACTATTGCTATTGAGTAGCAAGAGTAATTTGGTGACAACTGATTTAACTGACCAGCACTTTCAGAAATTTTGGAAAATCTCAAAGAAAGTACTAGTAATTTACACCAACAATTCAAGGCCACCTTAAAATACCCTTTATAATCACTTCCCAATCACAAAAAGTTATCTGTATAAAATGGCCT
>JAHPZR010056135.1:50000-52500 GCA_019787425.1 Platygyra sinensis | reverse complement strand
CCACGAAGTACATGCAAGCTTATACGTTTCATTCTCATATTAATTCCATTTTCTTTTATGTGCCCAAATCAAACATTACATTTTGTCATAAAAATTTTCCATTACCGATCGTTTTCCATTATCACTGGACTCTAAACCGAAAAATTGTTACTGCTGAAACTTGAAATCCTAGGGCTTGCCAGTCCTGTTACTGTTACTAATCAATTAATTGAAATTATCGATTTCAATCAATGTTTATCAAAATTATCAATTTGAAACCTCTTGATTTACTGCATTATTTTACTCCAATGTTAACTAGAAAGGGCTTAAAATTAAAACAGAAGCTAGGGACGTGTGACAGATTAAGCTGTAGTACTTAATAACAGCATGCTTATTCACGAAAAATATTCAATTACTCAAGCCTTCAGTCCTTGGAAAGCACTGGTGAAATCTTGACCATGTTAAATGTAGAAAACAAAACCATAAAGCTACAGACAAACAAAATTTAGCCTCATAATATCACATAAAACGATCTACAATTCAAGAATTGTACCTTCTGGTCTGAACCTCTACGTCCTTCGTTGGTGCCATTTCCAACGACGTCTCCACCTGCTTGCATCGTTCCAAGCCCTACTTCGCGTCTAAACCATTACCTTTAACGCACTTAAATATAGTCGGCAGAGTAAGTCAAGCTACAGTTTGCCACCCAAAGTGAACAAAAACTACTGAAAAATGGCGGACTGCGAAGGCATGGTCCATGAGCTTGCAAAGGACGATGGGAATGTCGACTCACAAGAACCAGCATTCCGTGCGCCCCGGTTTCTTTTGTTTTAGGATACACTGGGCTTGGGGTCTCTTAGCCTGCGAACAGGCTCCCGGTTCGGTTGGGTTTAGGGCGAGATAGCCAGTGTAGTCTAGGGCGAGCGGGACGAGCCTAGAGCGGTCTGGTGAGGAGGGAGTGCGCAGGGATCTCTCTGGGGAGCCTCTACTTCGAATTCTCACGTATTTTCCCCCATTTCTTCTGTTTGCATATTTTGAGCGCCTTTTGTTTTATCATTATTATGCACATTTTTGAATCTGCCATTGTGATAAGTAAACAAAACATAGGTGGCTAGCAGATCGACAGATTCACTGCGTGAACTACTGGTAAAACAATCTGCCATTAATTGCAATGCAGGTGCGGTCGCGGCGATCGACCTCGACCAACCACCGCATCATCAACATGGCCTGGAGAAAGAGGGATTGGGGAAAATGGAACGAACCATTTCGAACGACACTATTAAAGAACCTATAAACACCCATGTCATCCTACAAAGGTGACGAACTGATCCAGGACACTGGCGAATCGACTTCCAGCAAGTAATCGTTGGCGAACCAGTGATACGTTGGCGAAACGTTACCACCTCGACCGACAGGTATATTGAGAAAGGAAAGATAGAAAATGAAAAATGTATCAGTGCTAACTGCTCCATAATAAATTTGCGTTAACTTGAGTTGGGGCGACGACGGACGAAAAGGACTTTTCGAAAAAAGACCTGTTTCCACCATTCACTGTTTCTGGAACACAAAAGTTTCAGCTCCTGAGTAAAGCATGGTTAACTTTAAAATTAGTTCAATGAGTATCTACAAACAAATCAATGCTTGAATTGACCCTGCCTGTTATTTGCCTTTGAAATCCAAAACTGTGAACGTAGTCCTTTTGAAAAAGGTTGGTCTTACAGAAATTTGAGAAAGGCTATGCATATTTCATGTAAGTATAACCTGGAGCGCTTACCATTTGAATGGAATTTTCGGTAATTCCGGGGAGAATTCAAATGGAACGGTTTCATCCCGGTGGAAGGTTTTCAGAAAAAAGGTAATACCTTTCGAGATATTTGCTTTTTCTCGCTTTTACCCGAATTCCACACTTACAAGTGCCAGGCTGCTCACGGTAATACTTCCGAGAAAGAATGCTCAAAATCTGGAAGATGGCGGCAGATTTCCAAAACGTTTATCGTTACAATGTGTGTTTTTGTGTTGGCGGACGTTTTAGAACACAACTGCAACCCTGCAGGTGAAAACGTATTTATCGAGGGAAAACAATGTGGATGCTGATTGCTGGTTTCCCTGACGAAATGTGGATGCTGTAGCAGCCAAAAGAAGAAATTGTCGCGTTATTCTCCAAAATAAATAATAATAAAAATAATTTAAAATAATTTTCCAAGTCGACTGAAAAAAATGTCTAGCACGATAGGATGTTCAGCCGCCATGTTTCTTTTTGACATGATATGTACCGAGACCCCGGCCCACTGGCATCCGAAAATTCCGATCAAATGGCCTGGTTCGGTCTATTTCGTTTCCTTACTGAAGTTAGTGGAAAAAAAGTGCAGTTCCATTTGTCCAGAAAAAAAACTACCGAAAAATTCCATTCAAATGGTAAACGCTCCTGTTTGTCGCTAATGACTAATAACCCGTTTGTTAATGTAGCGTTTGTTTCATGTAACCCGTCAAAACTTTAAAAGTGGCTGCTAGCTGGGTATTA
>JAHPZR010056135.1:30000-45000 GCA_019787425.1 Platygyra sinensis | reverse complement strand
CAAAAAGCTGTTCAAATGCCCCCGTCCCCAGAAAAATTACCAGATTACTGTTTTAACTTTTCAGTAGCTTCTAATATGCTTCTGAAGCTGTGCATGTAAACATGGTTTATTAGACAACATATATTTATATATTATAAATATAACTCGTTCTTTATAAACACCTTCAAACACAGCTTGTGTAGGCCTTTGGTTTTCAACCAATCCGCCACGAATACGCAATCTTTTCCTTTGAATTATTCCAAGTTTGTCTCTGCCATGATTTATCAACCCACGTGGAATCAGCATGACTCTTAACATGAAATCGAGGCTAGCGATCAAATCCCCCACCGCCTATGAGTGGTGATCAAATGCTCTCCCTCCTGGGCAGGAAGAGACGTCAAATGCCTAGGGTAATGCACAGAGGAGGGGGGGGGGGGATGTTGAAGCTTCAATTTCACTGGTACATAATGAATAACTAAACCAGAACAGAGCAATTGCTCAATGGTGTAATTATAACCCTTTACTCCCCAAGAGTGACGTATAGATTTTACTCTGTCTGATGCCAGATGATTTTACTCGCCAAAGGGAGACCCCTTGGGCTTAAAGGGTTAAAAAACTATCTCCTTTAACCCTTTAATCCTCAAGAATGATTTATAGATTTTACTCTGTCTAATGCCAGACAATTTTACTTGCCAAATGGAGTCCTTGGGGCTTAAAGGGTTAAGACAGAATGCTGTTATCAAGTTATTTACTTTTGACTCTAGACCACATTGCCTGCTTAAGATACTGGTCATTATAATGTTTTTTTCTTGCCACTTCTGTGGACATATATGTTTTCAGATCTTTTCAAGATCATTGAAGAATTTTGTGTGATTGTTAAGCTTTCAAATGACCTGTTATGTGCTGAAATCGTTGAGGTTTTTTTTAGAGAGTTTTTTTACATTTTAAACCCAGTCACTGATTACCCAACAGCTCGATTCGTTATGTTGGAATTCTAAGCTTTATCGTCAATCAAATCCCTATGGGGTGCCCTGAGGGTGGGGGATGTCAAAGCTTCGAATAGCTTATTATTCCAGAGTATACCACTCATAAGCATTACATAATTAGTATATAGCTTTATGTGTTTTTTAGGAAGCTTTTAAATACGACCAACTTAACCAGGATTCTTTCTTATCTGGTATTCTCTAAAATCATAGGATCATCTGAAAGGATCAGCATGGACCTTAGCAAGACCTTTCCATTATGTCTGGTTTGTTTGTGCTCAACATTATTTACATTGGTGTCAGTCACTTCAGCTGACAAAGATTCGTATCTGTCCTATCAATTGAAGAAGGAGATTGCAAACCATCAAGATGATGCAAGCAAGATAATAGACTTCCTGACTAAAGGGCCTGGAAAACATCAAGTCTACAATAGACTGGCAACATTTGTGGACACTTACGGTAGCCGCATCGCAGGTTCTGCCAACCTTGAACATGCAATAGATTACATGTTAGATGAACTTAATAGGGACAAGCTTGATAATGTACATGGTGAAGAGGTACAGGTGACACACTGGGTGCGGGGCGAGGAGTCGGCACAGATGATGTTGCCTAGAAATCACTCTGTTGCCTTGCTTGGCTTGGGAGGTAGTGTGGGCACTCCACCAAATGGTATAACTGCAGAAGTCTTGGTTGTCAGGTCATTTGATGAACTTCATGATCAGGCTTCAAAGGTATGTTTTCTGTTCTACTATGCAATTATCAAACGAGTTGTAGCGTTACACGAGTCAACCGCGAGCCCAAGTCAACCTCGAGTCACGAGCCAACCTCGAGTCAACCACGAGCCAAGTCATTTTTTTTTGTTATTTTGTCCCGAAAAAAAACTAGATCGTGGGAAATAAAATATCTGAATATCAAGAAAAATATAGCTGAATATAGATTGTTAACAACAGGATATTTTGATAACAGGCTCAGCTCGATCGCGACTCCCGCGATCTTGTAGTCTTACGCGACATATTTCCAGAGCACAAGTTGCGCCCATTGCCGCCTATCAAGGTACGATTGTCTTATCCAAATAGTGAGTGACATGCATCTAGTGACTTAGCAAAAACTTGAACGATATTATATTAAAACCATTTGTGTCACGCAAACTAGTTGCCTCTTTCCTGAATTTTGTGCCCGTCGACCTTGAAATTACGATAACTTCAATCGAGTGTCGAAGTGTTTAGCAGACTGCTGTACTAATTGTGGACACTGAAATAAGCTAACAATACTGTAAAGTAAACTGAAACATGCTAAGAATCCCAACTGGAAGGAGGCTGACCAGTTGGCTACTAACAAAGTGTGGAGGAGTTATAGATCCATCTAGTAGCAGGGAGAAGGATTTGAACTTGGGACCTCCGGATTACAAATCCGGCGCCCTAACCACTAGGCCAAGCCACCTCGATTGTCACTATTACATTGTCGCTGATTTCTTTATGAAATAAATTAAATGTAGTTTTGCAACACTCATAAAGTTCTGTAAACACGATCCTTCAACAGTTCACGTAATTTCAAGGTCGTCGGACACAAAATTCAGGAAAGAGGCAACTCGCTTGCGTGACACGGATGTTTTATAATATCGCTCAAGGTTTCTCTGAGTCAATAGATAGTCAGCTTGATTCATGTCACTCACTATTTGTATAAGACAATCTTGCCTTGATAATCGGCAATGGGCATAACGTGGTGCCTCTGAATATATGTCGCGTAAAACTGCAAGATTGCGCGAGTCGCGATCGAGCTGAGCCTGTTATCAAAACCTGTTGTTAACAATCTTTATTATCCAACTGCACTTCGCAGAGTACAAATAACGCTTAACACGAGTACAAATATCACGCGGTATTTGTACTCCAGAGGACCGGTTAGACAGGTTTCCTGCCATTGACCAATCAGTTAGCTGGATTTCCCGCGCCAATTCCGTTCCGCTACGCATACTTCTGTCCCGCATTCCCTGTAAATAAATATCCACGAAATTCGCTCGCACGAACATACCAATTTGGTGTGTTGGATAATAAATCTCTTATTAGACGTTTTGTTGTGTAGTATCGTTGAGAATTTTTACTCGTTGTTTGTATTTTGACTCGCCCTACGGGCTCGCCAAAATACGGCACAACTCGTAAAAATACTCAGCGATGCTACACAACAAAACGTCTAATAAGATATATATATTCAGCTATACTTTCTCTTGATATTCAGATATTTTATTCCTGCGATCTACTTTTTTTTTCGGGAAAAAATAGAAAAAAAATTGACTTGACTCGTGGTTGACTCGAGGTTGGCTCGTGACTCGAGGTTGACTTGGGCTTGCGGTTGACTCATGTAACGCTACAACTCGCCTTGAATAGTTCAGCAAGTGTCAACAATCATGTTACGAAGAACAGCAGAACAACTCTGAATGGTCTGCAGGCTGTAAACGTCATTTCAAGTGACTAGATAATTTAACCCATTTCAAGACTCCTGGAGCTTTTTGCCAAAATGCGTTTTTTGGACATTTTGGTGGTTTTGAAGCTGGATCTCGGCCAAATTAGCTTTGATCTGGTTGAAAATACATTTGCAACTCGACAGCTTGCCCTTAGCTTCTTGCCACTATCATTGCGTTTTATGTCATTTTGGCTTGGGCGTGTGCAGAAATCAAAATTTTGAGATTTCTTTTCGATTTTTGAATTTTTTCCCTTTCCCTTTTCTCCTTTTCTTTTCTTTTTGCTGCAGTGATTGACCTTCTACTGGGCTTGCTTGCGGTTAAAAAAACTTTTAAGAAAGCGTCATCGAGGCAGGCAATTTTTACCATTGAGCAGTGAGTTTTAGTGACAGGAAATTTTGCTCTGAGTTTTTCACTCGACTTTTTGAGCATTTTTGTGCATATCTCAGGCTCCATTAGGCCGATCACACTGATCTGGGCATCATTGGAAAGATCTTTTCCTCCTGCAAAAGTTGAGTATTATGACTGAAGAGGAGAAAGTTCTAGTTGCTAAACATTTAGTCAATGCATGAGATCATACTGGTTGCAATTTTTAGGTCTGCTTGAACAATAGTTCGACCAAGAATTATCAGCAGAAACGTCTGGGATAGCCTGTGAACAGGCTCTGGTATCAAAGGTTCGACCGTGCCTGGATATAAGGCTAAGAGGCACTGGCTGAGAATAAAGTGGCCAAGGGGGAATGGTGTGGGAAACGAGTTGGAGCCTGTGGAAAACAAAGGTTACATGCCGCCATTCAAAGGCACCTGCTGTGAACTAGAACCTAGTGTAACATCTACATGTAAATGGTCTGATCACTGATTGTTGACATGTTTTATTGACATCCCCCTTTTGTCAACCCAAAAAAATTTGCATATTGTCTCTTTGAGCAGTTAACCATGCATGATCTGTTTGAAAGAGCACCAAGGGGTTTGCTAAGGGTTTTGTTCATTTTACACAGCTGAATGAAGAATTAACAACTGCATCACTAAAATGGAGGTTGGGTGCCTGAAGTATCCAGGGGCTTCCCCTATTGGCAGCCAGCCCCTAGATTGAAATAATGCCCCGATGACTGGCACAACAGTGCAACCCAGCCATGAGCCCCCACACCAAAGGAAAGGAACAGGCACCCGTCACACTGACAAAAGCATCAGTGGAGAAGAACCCAACGGGCCTAGGGGAAGGGCGGGAGGGGAAGAAAATGGCCGACAGAAACCCAGCACGAAGGGAAAACTGAACGCACCAAGGAATCACATGGTCGATGTAGCCAGCCACTGGGCATGGGCGTGCTAAAGACCACTGACCTAGGTACCCAGGCGCTCTTGGTTGTTAACTCCTTTAAATTGCATTTAACTGCATTAAAAACATTATTTGCAATCAGATGGAGAAAATCTTTTCCACTGGCATGGATTTGGGAAAAGTTTAGTGCATAATCCACTGTAAGAAAAAAGATGGCGGATGTACATTTTACCACAATACCTTGCAAACCAAACTAAGGCCACTGGGCATATAAAAAGATCTGTTTTAATGGGCAGTCCTTCCTATACTAACAGCATTACCCTTGTCGAGTTTGAATGACTTGCAATTTTTCTTTGTGTTTTTATACGCTCTTTTAGAGTTTTCATGCGCAAAGCATTATAGGTAAATGTACCAGTCACCATCTTTTTCCTTAAGGTGGACTGGGGATGACACAGACTAACCTGCGATCAGGCGTCCTTTTTTTTCGTGGCAGGAAGGAACACCTGGTACAATTACTTGACTATTCGTCTACCGCCCCCTAATTAAAATATCTGTCAGCGAGAATGTTGGCGATGCCATCAGATAATGAATCATTCGGAATTACCGGAAGTCGCTTCGTGTGCGGGAATTACACAAGGCACAAACAGCGTGAATTTACATACAGTACTGTACAGTACGGCCGAGTAAAACATGGTTAATTTTGTAAAACGCATCCTCCTGTGTCGTTCGTAAATAAGTAAGTTTCAGAGGAAGAACAAGAATGCTATCCTTGTGCGTCTAGCGTGTCAATTTGTTAAGGTACCGCTCCTCTTTGTAAGCCAACAAAAAGCAACGGTGGTTTTTGAATTTTGATGTGGCGTTGGCTGTACTGCCCATATGGTCCGTCGGTAGCACGGCCAAAACATATCTCCCATGCAAACGATTCTATGAAAGCATTATATTTGTTCATCTTTGAGAGTTTTGTGAACAAAACTCTCAAGAGAAGCATTTAAAGCTGACAAAAACTCGCTCTCTTCACTCGCCTCATCAGTCGCCATCAGCTGGCGGCATTTCTTTGACTGGAAATCACACTGCCACACAGGTAACCAATCATGGCTCAGTTCTAAGTACCTTTTGTTTCTTGAACAATCAGAGAAAAGTCCAGATTCTGGACTAGTAACAGACAAATAGTCAAGTAATTGTATCAGGCGTACCTTCCCGCCGCGACAAAAAGAATAAGGGACGCCTGATCGCAGGTTAGACATGGACAGGCTTCCACGACTCCATCCTGCTGCTCGTGACATTTGTACATTTGCCCTTTTCTTTTGATTTTCAGTCTCTCACCCTTAATTTCCTTATACTTCACACATGCCTCTGAAGGTCACTTGTCTGAAGAAGGAAGAATTTTACAGACTTCAGAGCCATTTGACTCTGTCTCACTGTATTTATTAACTCTTGAGAGGCACATGGTTTCTGCTGTCATCTGTGGATATTGCTTTGTAGAGTCTGACACCACTGCAATTTGACACATGTTAATATTCAGTAACTTTGGAGGGACAGAAATTGAAGTGTGCCATGAACATGCTGCTTATTTTCATTCATATTGTAAATGCTTGCCCTGCTGTTTGATATTAAAACAGTGCTGTTTCAAGAACATTATGTTACATGGCATACAGTTCAGGTCGGCAAAACGTATTCTTGCACGATTCAAAATCCCAGCTTTTCAAGCGCATGAGCCACAACAATGATGTCTAAGCAGGACTCAAAATAATGTGGCATTCCTTAAGTTACAGCCCATAATATAAAAGATTTTTAGGAAAATTGTGGTCACATGACCCCAGCTGCAAAGGGCCCATTGAACTTTTACTTTGTAAAATTCATCATGTCTTTAAGCTGTTATTCATGCATCCCATGGTGATTTTTGCCCTCATCACATACATGCACAAACGCTACTCAACAAACTATAATCTTGACTCAATTTTGCAACATCATCGTCAATTAACTTACCGGTATGCGCATAAATGACTTTAAAGGCCCGTTTCAAACGCCGTGCTTAAGTCGTGCCGAACTCAAATTCATTATTTAAGTTCGACTTTGACGCGGCTGTAGCACGGCGTTTGAAACCATTTAAGAATTAGGTTCGACTCTGCCGTGTAGCACGGCAAGCTCTGTCGTGCTACCCGACTTTGGCACGGCATGGTTTCAAACGCCGTGCTATTGCCGTGCCGAACTAAATGAGTAAATAACTACAATTATCATTTTGCATTTATCCGTTGGACTGCTGGTTCGTAATATCGTCTCTTTTCTAAACGCCCAGTGAATTCCCAGTGAGTGAATTAAGCTTGACCATGGCTCGACGTTTGAAACCAAGTCGTGCCAATGTCGCGCTACAGTCGAGCCAAATTGAATTTAGTTCGGCACGACTTTAGCACGGCGTTTGAAACGGGCCTAAGTTTGCAAACTCATTTTATCTTTAAAGTGCACCTAACCCCCAAAATTTTTTTTCGCTAAAATAATAAAGCTTATTTTGTGGAGTAATTAGCTGCAAAAATTTTTCGATTTGGTTAAATAATCGAATTTCTGTGCTCCCTTGAAACCGAGTTTCGTATGGTTCACGACCGAGCATACGGAGTCTGGGGAGAGTAAAGCCGTGACGTCACTTCGAGAACGAAAGCTTCGGCTGTCCCAGTCGGGAATATAGCGAGTTTCGCCCAAAACGAGTTTCGCCCACATCGTTTTGCCAGAACGAGAATGGTTTCGCCCAGAAGTAGGAGTAACTAGCTAAAAGGAAATTTTTCCATCTTGGAAAAACATCTCACCCTTTCACCTGTCCAAAAAAACTAAAGTTAACTCGAAAAGGTGTATGCCGAGAAAGAACGTTGTGTAATGCCGTGAAAACGTGACTTGTCCTGAGACCATGTTGAAACTAACAAGTTGTCACTTTCACTGAGAACCGAGTGAAAAGAGAGGTTTAAAAGTGTTCATCGAAAAATTATGACTATGATTTTGTTTTTATCTGCAGCACTTAATTTATCAAGAAGGTCGCGTTCGTTTTGTGTTAAAGCAAATTAAACGCTGTTGAAAACACTTGCGCGTGGAACAGAATCCGTGGAACATCGTTGCAAAATTGTATAGACAAAAAGTTCCGCTCGCCAAATTACGAACACGGATTCGCAAATACTAAAAAAGAATCGAGATTTTTTAAAGATTATATTCCTATGACATAGATAATGGTAACATGTATTTTGCACTGATTAAAACTGGTCGGATCAGAGATTCGTAGAGGTCCAAGTCTGGGCAAAACGAGTGTAGGTCTGGGCGAAACGCTTCATGGGCAAATCTCGTTATGGGCGAAACCCGTGGTTATCCCAGTCGGGCCTTTTACTCCGTGCATGAGCGTAGAATTTTTTTTGCCGCACAAGTCGCTGGGGGCTTCACAGTCAACAGATTTCTGTTTTTATCAACAATATCTTCTACTTCGTCGGATTCTGAAATGAGCTTTGACTCAGAAGACTCCGAAATTTATTATATCGCTGAAGAGAATGACGACTCGCACTTGTCAACAAAGCAAAGTGAATAGTTAAATGATGACGGCCGAGCTGATTTATATGCTGACAACTCTCTGGCCAACGAAGAATGGATAGACAAATGAGGTGGATGCTGACAAAGAACTCGAACGAGCTCTAATGGACAGACCCGAAGGCAATGATATGTAGAAGTCAAATTGACTGTAGCGTGTGGTGCGTATATTTACTAAATTCACGCATTCTTCGCGATCGCATTAACATACTTTCGTATAAATAAAAGTCAAGTCCGTTAACTTTCTCAAATTATTTTAACTTCATTCGTTCAACGTAGACCAAAATGATTATCCCATGAGACAATGTTTGCGTTCTTTTCCTGCGAGTGTGGAAATTGTAGCGTCGCTTCCCTTCAAAACATCAGCGAATGTTATTGTTGTTATTTAATATTATATTAAAGTGAGTTAGAAGGTTATTAAGACTCAAAGAGTGGTCTTGTCCTTGAAGATATTGGTGCTGATGTTACCTTAAAGTGTGTTACTGAATATCCAGGAATTAAACCTTTATGACTTCAGAAATGGAGTTTTAAGATTAGTAGTGGGCAAACACAAAACTATCTGTCGGCTGTGCCGACTGACTGCTGTTGTTTCTCAGATCAGATGCAACAACGGCTGCATGTATCGATGGACGGTTATTCCAAATCCGTCTCGCTTAAGTCACTGAGTCAGCCAAATCCCTTCCTCTCTCTGAAAATCCAGGCATCGAGCGAGATCATCTGGTTTGAAATACTTTATAGAACAGATCACCGAACTCTTAGACAGCTATCACTTTGCAGAAATCGAGCCATCACTTTGTGCGTTTCTTCTCTTCAGGACATCTCTCCATAAAATGGTATGGCATGAAGCGGAGTACCTCCTGTAAGTTTGTTGTGTTGCTACATTACACTACAGCGCACCTGGCTAGCATTTTTTTCGAACAACTTTTCCAGCCTTTCCCACAGAAACAAGTAAATATGTGAATCTGAGAATCATCATGTTCTCGATTTGACGTCACATCCGGCCCTCGACCCATTCTCCGTTAAACTCGGTCGTGGACCAAAATGGTGGCAATTTCACGTACTTTGACGAGTCATAGAAAATCAAAGATTTAACCAAATCGAAAAATTTTTGCGGCTAGTTACTCCACAAAATAAGCTTTATTGTTTTAGCGAAAAAAAGTTTTTGGGGTTAGGTGCACTTTAATTATTTCCGCTATGAATCTTTGATGGATGTAGATGTTCATACTACAAGGATAAATGGTTTAAAAGTCCGAACACTCAGGTGCATCAGGACCCTGTTGCAAGACAATCAACCAGTCGAAAGTTTGTCACTTGGAAAGTCATTGGAGAATTTTCTCACCTATTTGGAGATGGAAAACGATCAGATGTGTCAAAAGCGATAATAACATTTATTAAATCCATTTTGAAATCACTGGCTATCCTTGCAATCTGATTGGCTCTCAGGGGTGCGATTTATTCACGAATCGCACTATTTTTTGGTCTAAATCGCATCTTTTTCTCAGCCAATGAGAAAGGGACAGTAAAACAAAACAACCAATCAGATTTCAAGGTTAGTTTAATGTAACCAAAAAAATTTTAGGAAAACGAAAGCCGTGTTGCGAATTTTGCAACTACAGGTCAAAACTTTGTTGTTGTCTTTTCTTTTTCAAGACAATTGACGAATTTAATTAATAATATTACAGTTTCTGAATAATGATAATGAGCTCCTTCAGGCTGAAGGTCTTCTTCACAAGAAGTTTCCAACATTCAACATCTATTTTGACGAATGTTTTGGCGTTCTTTCTTCAACATCTGCTCAAGATCCGTCTGATACCGAGTCCAGCAAAACATAAACAAACGAAAACCACACAACAACAAATTCATAGCCATCTCAAGAAGGAACATGTTTCCAGGTTCGCGATAGTTTAAAACGAAGCAATACAAGAGCTCAACTCTGTCGCTGTGAATTAACATACGTAGTCTTTCGACAGATTTCGACCCGCTCCACAAAACAGTGAACGAACGCCATCTTGAAAAATATATCTTGAAACAAAATAACGGCGCCGCACGAACTTGACAAGGTTCCGAGCATAATAAAGTTCTGTGCCGAGGTCACAAAAAGAAGCAGAGATACCAACGAGCTTGAATCCCTTAAAATCATACAGAGTGCCATTGAACAGTAATTAAAAGAGAAAACCATCCACAGCTGGGCATCGTGCAGTCGAGGGAGTTTCACAACTCAACAGAAATTAATTATCCATCGCAGAATTACACCGGCTGCACCCTCAAATTCCTTCTCTAAAGACAACAAGAAATCTCAGCCTCAACCGCAGAAGAAAGGCAGGTCTTCCATCATTGATTCAGGCGACGAAAATCGAACTTTGATGCATGAAAGAGTCACTACCTTCGTTCTCACTTCAGAACTTGTTTGTTTGTTATGCTTGAATGAGTTTTCGTCACATGACAACGTTTTGCATACTAAATGGCTGTCAAATCGCTTCCGGTTGCGCTATTTCTAACAAACCCGGCTCGGCTTGGAACAATAAATCAAAATCTAAATTTCAGGCCATAAAATTGTGCGATTTCAAAATGGATTTAATAAAGTGGTAATTGAACTTCGGGTCGTGCAATTTTGGTCTCAAATCATACTTGTGATTTCAAATCGAACTCGCGCTGCGCGCTCGTTCGATTTGGAAATCACGCGTATGATTTCAGACCAAATTGCACTCCACTCAGTTCAATTACCATTATTTATAGCTTTTTAATCGAGCACATCTCTCAGGTTTGCAGTACGCCAACCCTTCTTCTTCAAGGTGGACAACAACTTTGTGAAGAACTTTACTTTCTTTTCTGACACTCTGTGATGAAGAACTTGGTCAAACGTAAACATCCCCTCTGGTCTTATCAGATTGTCCCACAGTTAAATTAAATCAACAATTCATCTATCAGACACTTTTCCAAGAACCTTTCCCCGCTCATGATGCAATGGAGGAGTTTGACTCCTGTTTGAATATATCAAGACATGTTGACAGAAAACATGTCAACAACAGTACGCAGAAAACAGCATGAATTACCTTGATGATTGCTGCAAACTCTTGCAGACGTTCCGAGGAACTCCTTATCATTCATCAAACCCATAATTAATCCCATCAAACAACAGATTGCTGAAAAAGTAGTTGGAAAGTGGCACTTCATATCAACATCTTAGGAATGTTTTCGAGGAGTTCGGAGCATTTAAAAGGCTCGTCAGTTGGCGTGTATTGTCTCTGCCACCATCGATCTTCAACAGGTATAACTAGCGAGGCCCTGTGAGTGACAAAAACAACCCATATTATAGTCAAGATCGTTCAAAGCAGTGGAGGAAACCAAGTTAAAACGCATTTAAGTATTATAACACTTGCGTATACTTTTCGCCAGTGGGAACAGAAGCTTCTACTTTTCAACTAATTTACAACTAGCATGTGTGAAGAAAGCAAAACATGAGCATGCAAAGTACCGTAACTTGGAGAATTTCTATTTTGATGACATCATGGGCTTGAGGTTTTTCAGTGTTCTAAAAACTCATATTGGGTGCGTTCCAGGCAGTGAAATTTTTGAAAATTGGCTCATGGATAACATTTTTCTTTCCCTTGCTGTTAGGAAAAAATCATCAAATTTCATACATATGTTATACAGTGTATAATATGCATCAAAAACAAAAATTGCAAATTCCTCAAAACATGATGCATAGATTTTCTTATAGCTTTGCCAGTTGAGACTCCTTGGATGTTTACACTGTTTCTCCCAAAACAAAGAAAATTTACCATGTAGAAACCTAGGAACACCTTCTAAACGTCTGGTAGGTTCAAAAAACAAGCTAAACATTTCTATCAGTAGTTGCCATAGCAACAACAATTAGGTTCTGAAAGATTCTTCCAGAAGTACATGTAGTCTAAGGCTGCAGGTTTATATGTTTTGACCTTCTACCTACGCCTGTACTCCTATGTGATATACATTTGCCAAGGGAGAAATTATTTGTGCATTTATAATATCCTAAGCTTTGTAAAATACTATATAGAGCCACCTTAAGAGGTGGTTTTTGTTCGGACCTCGCTTTGCTCAGTCCGTACTGCCACAACCTCGGGCCACTATTCCCGACGTTAATCTCCATGCGCCTTAATATTTGCTGCAATAACTATTGGAGTCTGTATGATCAAACTGAAAATAATGTGTCTGACTGTACATTTTTGTATATTTTGAATCTTCAGCATCTGTAGCGAGTCAAACAGCATTCACAGATTTCCTCAAACTTCCAAGCATTGTGATTAATACTTCAGGTAAGTTTTCATTAACAAGACTTTCTAGATATGCTGTAAGTGTTTAAATTAGGAAGCAAACTAATGTGTCACTTACCACTGTCGATTTCTCCTTGAGTGTTAATATTAGCTTGGAGCTGTCTTAATACAAATGTACATTACGGTGGATTCACTTTGGGGTGCAGTAAAGTACATATGGATCAATGTATCCACGTGTTTTTATCAAAGGCCTTAAAGTTTATCACACCGAGATGATTAATTTTGTAACTCAGGTGGGTAAGGGTCATGTACACTAAATGTTCATTTGTATTATTTTTAGAACTTCCAACAAGTCAAACTACGAACATGCAGTAGACTTTTAGAACTTGACTTTGCAAGACTTCAGGTACGTTTAGATAGCAGTTTCTTTTCAGGAGTTTTCCATCATTATAACTAGTGAAGGTCACTGAAGGGTTCAAAGCATCTCCAACCGTGCTGGCTTTTATGATATTGCAAGCCTTTCCGTGTTTGGTAGGAGGTGGAGAGGCCCTCTCTAGGGTCGTACACAATTTTATCCTGTTGGCGTGTGTTGCATTAGGAAACAGAGAATTACTTTCTCTATTCCTCAAAGGCACCACCTGCCACACTCGGTGACTGAGAAGATTTGGAAAAAATGATCAGCCTCATTGCAAATAAATGGACTAAACATTATCAAATTGCTTTCATCATATCGTAGTATCAGTGTTGTTGGAAACCAACAGAAAGGAAAGCTGTGATGTACACAAGGCAGTGTTCTAAGAAATATTCTAGGGATCCCTTCGTGCACCCAACCTTGTAGGCTAGGGTGCCCGGAGGTCAAGCATGATAATTGATTAATTAATTATTTAAGAAATAGAAAATGTTTTCCGTGTTTGCATAGCCTGATATAAACATGGGAGGGGTTGGGAGAACTCGAGACAGTTACGCAAACCCGAGACTAAGTCGAGGGTTTGCATAACTGTTGAGAATTCTCCCAACCCCTCGAGTGTTTATATCAGGCTATGCAAACACAGGAAAAAAGTTTTCTATCGCTTTTATAAAATATTTCTTAAAATTAATTCGACAAATGAAGAGAAATTTTGTTTATTAACTTCAATCTTGATCCAAAAAGCTTTTCTCAATACATGCTCTAGACAATCATTTTTCCTACTAACCAATCAAAACGCTCATCTGATAACGCACGAACCAATGAAATTTCGTGTTACAAAAATCAAAATTTGTGGCAATATCGCCAACGAGCAAGCGAGCGCCGTGTAAATGAAAGCGATTGCTTTGAATCCTTCTAAATCTTTGGGAGAAATGCCTAAAGTTTGGTGAAAACAGAAGAAATGTTCGAAAGATTTACGACTCTGTAAGGAAAGAACTGCAAGATGAAATCACTGTGCTTGATCGCTCTTGAAAGTAACGCAAACTTGCCCGATTTGGCTGCCCAAGAAGATGGTTGAGAAGTTGAATCGCTCATCGTGCCTTGTGAAGTTTTGCTGGTTTGGAATCGTAGCACAAGCAGGCAAGGTTGAGTTAATGCAGTTAAGTCGAAGGGCATTAAATCCATCAGTCTGATGAGCTGTCTGGTACATTTTTCCAAGTTTTACAGTGCTCGAAGTTAACTTTTAGCTCTGGTATTCCACTGGACCGGTAGGCTTAGAATTTACTGGTCTCGGGAGCAAAGTTACTGGTCTGCAGTCCTGCAGTCAATGAATCAATATTAAACTAAGTGTGTAACTAAAGGTCCGCAGTCCTGCAGTCAATGAATAAGTATTAAATTAAGTGTTTAAAAACAGAAGTGCTACCGCGGTCCACGGTCTCACGGTCAGTGAATAAGGTATGAAGTAAGCTCTAAACTTGAATGTTACCGCGGTCCGCGGTCCCACAGTGGATAAAGGTATATTCATGGTTTTTAGATACATCATTATGTTAATTATCACGGCTGTGGAACTTTTGTAGCAGCATTTGAAAACACATAGTAAGTGGCCGGGTATTCTGAAGTTTAGCCTTGCGTTCCACGATTCCTGAAATTTCCATGTTTTCTTGATCGGAGCTGCAGCAGGCCTTGTAGGTGTCGTGTTACTCTTTCGATCTTGCTTTCCTCCGAAGAAAGTATTCAGTGAGCTTTGAACTTGTTTTCATTTGGACGTTAGAGCAAGTTGTATTTTGAATGAAAATGTAGATGCCATCAAGTTTTGAAAACACGGAAAGGAAACCCATCATATTCCCACAATGCAATTCATTTCAGAGTAGAACCCACAGTATTACCTGCCAGGAGAATGCCTTGTATTTTTCCTCGATGTTTTTGAAGCGTTTGTTTTCGGAAGTTCTTTGTTTGCTTTGTCTCTTTTAGCCCTTTGTGGCAAGATATAAATTAAAGCAATTATTTATTGGGGTAACTTTACTCGTCAAGAGGACTAGTGGCTAAAAAACTCACTCGTTTTGGCCAATTTTTACTCGTTTTCAACGAGTG
>JAHPZR010056135.1:10000-25000 GCA_019787425.1 Platygyra sinensis | reverse complement strand
TAAGCTTATTTACAGCGTTATGAAATTGCTAGTTCCACTGAAATGCCAGATGACTACTATTGCTTTATAATAATGGCCTTAAGTCGAATAATAATATTATCAGTAACAGATGATATCCTGAAATGCATAAAGTGGAATGGAATCTGTACTTCGTTGCTGATAATCGTCGCTCGTGTGTTACACGCGTAGACCCAGAATCGATCAGGCAAAACAAGACATCAAGTTTAATGAATCTAACCATGATACCAAAACTGACAATCTTAAAAGCTGTGTAACACTTGGTGACTATTGTAGTCACCCAAATGGGATTGAAATGCAGGTAAATAATATATTCAATATCTCAGGTTGTTGAAAACAGAGTTGATCAGAGTTATCTGCAGTGTGTTTGCTTTCACTCAAGACTCTTGTCCTGCTAGGCCCGGGTTTACTAAAAAGGGATGTGCCCTATTTCTGGTATCTTCCAAATTATTTTTATTTATATCTTCATCTTTTTTATCTATTTAATTTCAGGGGCAGCAGTTAATGTTACATCTACTGGATTATTCCTGGCTACCCATAATAGTTATTTAATTAACAAAAAGTAATAAGTAATTATTATAAACAACAATACAGTCAAATGAATAATGACAATGACAACCCAAGAACTTTAAATGATAAATACTTTGAGTTCAGGGTAGATTGTCTTGGCAGACTGAATCCATCAGACTTCAACGCTTTCCTTCGAAAACCAAGCTAACACACTTTCAACTTCATTTAGCCAGCAGATAACTGATGTACAATTTGAAGCTCACCACCTTTAATTTCATCTACACCTGTATTTTTTGTAATATGGTACATGTTTAAAACAGTTACACAAGCTTTCTCAAGGTGTACTGATAATTGTTGCGCTAATCACTTACATTGTTTGAATAAAATATCATACATAAACTGTAACAAGCAAACAGTGAATGAGGCTTTCACTTCATTTAGATGACCCATCATTTACTAAACAATGAACACAAATGCTTGACAACAAAACATAAAGAATGATGCTATATTGTCCTAATCTATTGTACAGCAAATGATTCATTTACCCAATCAGTCAATTGCGAGCCTGCTGATAGCTAAGATACATGTCAGGAAGAAGCTTGATGCTTATTGATGCACCACCAACATTGTTAAATGCTATAATACGCAAGAAACACTTATAATAAGTCATTTCATGGCTAAGAGCATGAATGAGTTGGCTCGTAAGAGCCCTTTGATTGATGCTAAAATCTCTGTTTTCAGTGGAACATGCAAGTTGGGCGCCGCCGTGCGAAATGAAAAGTGTTACATTAATCATCAAGTCATCACACCACGCATTCGACAAAGATAATTTTTATTATCAACATAGTCTTGCCTCACTCTTGGTAAAAGATTGCAGTTTCAGGAACGTTCACTCCTATTTAATGTGTTAAGTACTAAGGACCGCCGTCATCGCCAAAAATACAACGTGGCAAACAATTTAGAATCAATTGAAAAGGTCTAAAATAATGTTATTTTCAAGAAGGTCCAAATATTTCAGAAATGATGAAGTTAAAAATGCACTTAGACAGGTGTCCTGCGTTCAAGTGGAAAACTCAACTTGTAAACGGTTTAGACAATGTTGAACTGATTGTCTAGCCCTCGACCACAAAACGGTACAAAGCAGACAAGGCAAAAATAGCGCGGACATGAAAGGCAAAATCAGCACAGGCGTGAAGGGCAAAAAAATGTGCGATGCCGGAGGCTCGATTGGCAAAAACGCAAAATTCGCGCGAAAGGCAAAAAAGGCAAAAAGTGCACGAAATGTGCGAGCAAAGGCGTGATAAAATGACAAAGTTTTGGATTCAAAAACGTGGTCTCGCGCTAGTTTTTTAATCATATTTTTTTGACAAATACATTATCACAAATTAAAAGAGTCCCACCATTTAAAAGTAAAATTTAGGTGCACTTTTGATACACCTTCTTGAATTGAATTGTTTACACTAAGAAGTTGAAAAATTAAAATAATGCACGTTTTGGTCAAAAAATGGGGGGAAAACAGTACTTTTTGGCTAACGTGTTTTCGGAATTTTGTTACTGTGTCTTCTTATAAATCTCTTTCAGACAGAAAATTTTGCTTTTTGGGGTTCACATAGATGGAAGTTTAATCCTGCGAAGTTTTACAACCACTGCATTTAAGAATGACGAAAAATCATAAGAAATCTAGCATGAGACCGTTTTTGTTACGCAGTTGGGTACCAACATCGTGTGCGAGGCCACATTTTGATTTGTTGTTGCTGTACCAAGTATACAATTAACTGCTGTCCGTGTTACTGCAAGCCCATGTTAAACAAACGCATCAAACCGATCCATTGAAAGACCGATATTTTGACTTCACAGATGGTTTTAAACATTCTGAATTGAGCCATTTTGCCTTGTAAACTTCAATACAACACGAGAGACCAAAAAGAGAAAGACAGATAAATAACCATGAAGCCTTTTTCATCTCTAAGTTAAGGTGGCTCGAAATAGTTTTCATTTTCCCCAGACTAGTTTTACAAATTCTTTTCCAATTACAGTTTGGTTTATCGTATCAGTGTGAAATTTACCACAGACATAAATGAAACGTCATAGAATCATTACATCATATTTTTTCCAGAAAACCTGTTACCATGGCAACGATATAACGCATTCAGTTGCACCCCCAAAATCGAAAGCTATCGTGTTATTAAGAGAACGGGTCGGTGAAATCTTCTCAAACTCCTATATTACATGTTATTAGGAATGATCGTCAAAATATGTAATTTTAAAAAAATTCTGTAGGACAGAAGAAAGTAAAAACCTAACTTTCGACTATTGCTTTGTAAATTTTTTTCCCACCTACAGAATTTTTTAAAAATTGGTATATATACGCATCCGATTGATCTTAGTTGTCACCAAAAATTTGAAAAAAATTCACCGACTGGAAGCGAAAATATTAGCGCACGAAGTTGGAAAATATGAAAAAGTCACAGTCGACTAGATCCCACTTTACGCATGCGCGAAGTTGTTCACGCGCGCTCAATCGAGTTCCTACGCGTGCGAATTCTTTGTGACAAGGAGATATTTTTTTCCTTACGATCGTTTTACGGGTTACAAGAAAAGTAACCAAAACCAATTTGGGAGAGATTTACCGTTGACATTTGCATTAATGTGTTAAAAGATCTATTTTCTCTTCTCTTCTCTCTCTGATTTAAAAAAAAACCCTTTCGAGGCTCCTTAAATCGCAAAAAAGACGTTGCCCGGCTGGGCATCGTGGTATGTTTTTCTTGTCTCCAGAAGATGGAAGCTGGTCACCTGAGGTGACCGGGTGCTGCTAGAGCACAGCCTTGTGTACATATACATGTAATATTATTATCAAAACTCAATTAGCTCACCTTGCCTTAATGAGGTTGAGTGCTCGCCCACGTGACATGGTAACTGTTAGTGAACTAATTAACTTAGTCTGGTATTGCCTGTGATTTTCTGATTGATCAATAGGAATTACAGTAAACTTGGTAATTGTGAAGAAGAACTCCCCGAAAAACCTGTCAGCTGACTGTTGGTCAACTGTCAGTCAACTGTCACTGTCAGTTGACTGTCGCCGACTGTCAGCTGACTGTTGGCTGTTTGTCAGCCGACAGACAACCAACAGGTTTTGCCCTAAACACTTGTAAACTACCAGTTGGCTGACAGATGATCGACTGTCGGCCGATAGTTGGTAATCTTCACAGTGTGTTTTCTGGTGTACAACTATCCTTGGAGGCCCAAAGGCATCTCATTGGTTTTAGCCCGTCTGTCATGGGCTGTAAAACATTGAGAGCAATTCCCCAAGCCTGCCAAGGAACTGGAAAATTCTGGTTCCAGTGAGATTGTGTGCACACAATCAAGTTTAATGACAGGTTTTGAACATGTCTAGAGAGGGTTACTGCAGTATCTGATGCCTCCGATTACTCCCAGAAGTGTTGATTTCTTGGTGCTAACCACAAGGATTGCAGCCTCTGGGAACTACATCAGCCAGATTAAATAAATTTGCCCTGCCCCTGGGTTCTGTATTTGTGCAGTTTTATGGGAGACGGTTATCTGAGCCCAATTCTCAAGTGATGGTTTTTGTATTACATTAGACTTTCAGACAACCTGGCATGGTTATACGTGTACGTACCAGGACAACAGGTCTCCCACTGACACAACAGTGGAGGCCCACAGACAAGGCACAACACTGGAGGGCTTGCTAGGAGGATAACACAGGGGGACAATTACATGTAGGTAAGTAAAATTTGACTTGTGTAAGACAAAGAAATTCAAGCAGTAGAAAACACTTCACATACAGTAGTTAGTATTCTTTTGTGGTGGCCTCATGGTTAGTGTGCTTGACTCTGGATTGAGTGTTCTGGGTTTAAGCCCTGGCTGGGGACATGGTGTTAATTGTGTTCTTGGGCACTCGTATTCCTCACCATCTACAGGTATTGGCGTTTAGCTCAGTTTGTAGAGCACTGCACTGTTATCGCAGAGGTCATATGTTCGAATCCCATTCAGCCTTGAATGTTTTTCAGCCTTTAATTTTACAACTGCTTAATAAATAAGTTGTGTGTATAAACTTCAATGATCAATCATCTCTTCACACTAAACTCTCACAGCACCTCTCTGCAAATTTTAAGCTGTGGCCAGCCCTGTGATGGACTAGCATCCCATCTAGGGGAGAGTAGAAATACTCTTAGTTGCTTCATGCTTCAGAAACCAAAGATGTAAGCACTGGCCTGATGGGCCACTCGGCTCGTGTGAAGACATAACTTATCCAATATTTTTGACAGTGATACAAAAATTAAGGTAAAATGCCCTTCTTACTTTGCACAGGTAATAATGAAAGAGCTTCATGTAGACCTTTGTACCATGTAACTTGGATTGAGATGGCTGCTGCTACTGCGCCTTCGCTCTTGGCCAGCTCTGTAGAGACAACAAATGGAGCCAAGCTGAACAGACTTCTTATTGATGGCGGAACAACTGTTTTAAGGAGTGTTTTCGATGGTTTTCATCCGCCTCTAAACCTGGCTGCTGATCTCCATGTAAATTATCCAACTCTAAATACGCTCTTAAAGAAAAAAGTCTTGCGTAAAGCACAGTGGGGACCAACTGTTTCCACCCAGTGGAGTTACACCAGATTCAAAACATTTGATATCACTCTACTATTCATCCTTTTGACCAACATTTGTGGGACTATCCCCACCCCTGTTAGGTTGGCACATTATCTCGCCCCAAGTGACAACTCCCTTGAGGCAAACCTTGCTCGTGTTAAGTTTTTGCGCAATGAATTGTATGGTCATGTGTCTACCACTGGTGTTGATACACCAACTTTCAATGCTCTGTGGCAGGAAATAAGTGCTGTTCTTGTTGCTCTGGGCTTGAATCAAGCAAGAAATTGATAGACTGAAGGCAGAACATTGTGGGGAGGAAGATTATCTTGACGTGCTACTTGAGTGGGCCGAAAGTGAAGAGAATATCAATTCGCAACTGAACGAAATCCGTCAGTATCAGGCCGCAACACAACATGAAGTTCTCCACGCCCAATTGAAGACACAGTCAAAAACTGCAAGAATTTCATCAGACTCAGACCAAAATGCAGCAAATTGTCAAGGATGTAATGAAGACCCAGGAAGAGAATTTGAAACTTTAAAAGATGAAGTAAAGCAAGCTGTCAGTAGCTTAAAAGAGGGAGGAGACACAAACAGAGTAGCAGAACAAGTCTTACAGAATCTTGCCAAGTCAGAGTTCAAAGGCGACATTGAATATCATGTAGGACGGTATCAAGAAGGCACTCGTGAGTGGGTGTTTTGCAAAGTTGAAAACTGGTTAGATGACAGAAATTCCCAAAACCGTGTAATGGTTATCAGTGCAAATGCGGGCATGGGCAAGTCAGTCATTTCAGCTGTTATTTGCAAGAGAATGCAGGTAGCAAGCAGACTGGTAGGAAGCCACTTCTGTCAGCATAACAATGCTCGTTACCGAAATCCTCAGATGATGCTTCAGTCCTTGGCCTGTCACTTGTGCCATGCTTTGCCAGAATACAAAGAAGCTCTTGTGAAACAGCTGTCAAGAAATATGGGTAAAGATCTTAACCACATGGGTGCTGAGGAGTTGTTTGCACTGCTTTTTAAGGAACCTCTTAGCACTGTAGCTGACCCAGGAAGAAACATGCTCATGGTGATTGATGCCTTGGACGAAAGTGACTTCCAAGAACGAAATGAGCTGCTTGATGTCATTGCCAACCAGTTTTGCAGGCTTCCATGCTGGATTCGATTCCTTTGTACGACACGACCAGAGAGGAACATTGCAGAAGCATTGAAATATTTGAAGCCATTTCTGCTGGAACCAAATGATGACAAAAATATGGAAGACATCAAATGGTTCTTGGAAAAGAGGATGCAACAAGTTATCAAAGCAGAAAAGAAAAGTGTCATTGTGGAAAAGCTTGCCAAAAAGTCTGAAGGGCTCATGCTGTATGCATACTTTCTTGTTTCATTTCTTGAAGAGGATCTGTCGGTTCTAAACCAAGGAGATCTTGATGAAAGCTTGCCATTAGCAATTTCTTCAGTGTACTTTTCATATTTTAAACGACTAGAGAACGAACTTAGGGAGCTGGGCGTCAAGGAAGAGGATTTTCTGAAGCTGCTTTGCATTGTTACTGCATCCAGGGAGCCCTTGCCAATTGGCTTTCTTTCTAAACTACTGGTACCCGATGCTAGCTCAGTACTTGGAAAGCGGAAAGTACGTAAAGCTATTAACGGTGTGTCCTCGCTTCTTCCTATTCGTGATGGCTGTCTTCAAGTCATTCACAAGTCCATTAAAGACTGGTTGACAGACACTTCTTGTTATGGAGAGCATGACATCATCATGGACGAGAAAGAAGGCCACTGTGTACTTGCAAGCCTCTGTGCTGATGAACTTGATCATCTGAAGCAGAAGGGTGTACATGATGCACAGTTTAGCGCCACAGAGAAGTATGCACTGCGTCATGGTGTACGACACATGCTACAGTTAGGCGAGAATACCAGTTCATGCAACCTGGAAAAATGTGTAGAAACATATGTGATAGACCTAGAGCTTTTGTATGCGAAGCTCTGTGTAAACAATTCAATAGCTGCTGAAGATATTTTATGGCTTCTAAGGCCAGAGTATTCTCAATTGCTTTCTGAAAATAGTTATGGTATTTTGAACACCTTAATTTTCCTTTTAAGAAAGTACTACAGCACATTTGCAGGTCATCCTAGTGTATTCTTCCAAACTGTGTTGAATGAGGGAGGATCCGTTCTATCTTCTATGGCATCAAACATATTGCAGCAAAAATATCCAGAAATACCATATATGGAACTCATGCACAATCAGATTCAGCAGGGAGCAGTTCAAGCCAGATTTCAATGTTCATCTTGTGTGGCTTGTTTTGATGTGTCACCACAGTCAGACTACTTGGTGTGTGAATGTGAGAATGGAACAATTCAGCTGTGGTCACTCCTTACTGGCAAACTAGTTTGGGAACGTCCTGTGAAAATCACAAAAAAATTCTACTTTGAGGCATTTCGACAAGTGCCATCATCACCTGTCCTTTCATACTTTCGCTCAGTAGTTTTTCATCCAACTATGGAGGTCGTTTTACCTGGAGTTCTCAGCTGTGCCTATGGCATGGATGGTGAATTGACACCACTTTTTCCTGAAAGCAAATGCAGTTTCACAATGTGCTCAGTCTCGGGAGACAAGACATCTATTCTAACTGATTGCCCCGATGATGCTAGGTGCATCATTTTGTGGAGTATGACAGATGGCTCGGAAATTAGCCGTACCACCAGATGTAAAGATGTCTTGTCTTTTGCATGGTCTCAAGATGGACGTCTCCTAGCAATTTCGCATTCAACTGGTTTGATTTGTCTGGTTGATGTTAGAACTGGTTTTAGAACACTAGCAGAAATGATTACCCCAAAAGTATGTGGAATGATAAAATTTGCACCAGACCATCGATTCCTTTTTTGTAAGCATACACCACCAAATCCTTTATGCAAGCATCGCCAAGACCATTTCCTTTTTTGTCTAAATGTAAATAATGAAAATGATCATACCTTTTCACTAGATGTTTTTTATAACAGAGTTTCTTATGTGCCCTGGAAATTCGAATCACATAGTAAGTCTGGCTTTTTGTTGGGGGATCCTATTTTATGCGTATTCGATGGCTTCACCGAGAAAGAAGATGGAGATGCATTTTTGCTAACTGAACAAAGTGTATTAATGTTGTATAGAAATGATAAAGAAATAATAGAAATGTTGAATGTTAATGAATTGACAAAGCGGACGAAAGCTGCATGTGCACCTACAAGTCTTGCAAATATTACAAGTGTAAACAAGGTTGCATTTTCTCTAAATGGTGAGTCCCTTTATGTTGTAAGTGATGCAGGAGTAGACACAGTTAGTGTACTGGACATTTCTAGTGGGAAGCTCATAGCTGAGAAAAGCTCTAGGACAGTAATCAGTCTTGTGCCTGTACTAGGAGGTGTTCTGTTCACAACAACAAACCATACTCTAGAACTGTGGAACTTTCAGCTCTCTGTGTGTGTCTACACGTGGCCCAACTTACCAAAAAGCGTGTATCTGACCTCAGTGTCGGAAGATCTAGCAGCATATGTAGATTGTACCTTTGGTGCACGGCAAGTGACTTTTCTAGATACAACTAGTGGAGATATAGTATCAACAATGTGGATTCCTCTTGATGCAGCATTTGTGGGATGTAACAGGAAAAGGCAGGTGATAACCATCGATAACCATCATTTACTTCAGTTGCTAGATGACAATGTGATGCTGTGGTGTAAAGATTTCCCTTATTTTGGTTCATTTTCCAAAAGTACAAAGGGGTTGTTTTCTCCTGGAGAACAGTTTTTAATTTTGTTTCGTCATGGTTCTCCTGGTGGATATGTTCTTGACGCAGCTTCAGGAAGAACACTGCATGTTTTATGTAAAGATGAGTGGCTCCACCATGCTAAATTTTTAAGTGACGAGGAATGCGTCATCTGCTGTAAAGAGTCAACAAGGCATCATTTTATTCGACTATTTAATGTAAAGTCTGGTGATCAGCTAACTGTAATTGAAATGGAAAGCAAAGTCATTTGTTTAGATACTAATCCTTGTAAACAGCTCATCGCCATTGGTCTACAGCAATCCAAATACAATTTCAAACTTATCCAGGTGAAGTTGCCAGGAATTAAAGAAATCAGTAAAAGTCCAAGGTAAGATGCTACTAAAAACCAAGTACTGTAAGTTTTAAATTTAAATAAATTTATATATTGGGGAAATACAGTAGCTTTATTACAGACATGTACATGCCGGTGTAAGGCTGCTGTTTAAAAAATGAAATCCATGCAAGAGAATTGATCCCTTAGTGGCCTCTACCAGCCACAACATCATAACTGTATTTTCAAATCAAAACTTGGTCCACTTGAAATGGTTAACCTGCCACCAGAAAGTGCACCTTAAACTTTGTAAGTTCATCTTTTTTTGAGAATGCTTACTTGAACACTCATCAGAAATAACAAATTTTTGCTGACTGGAGATTCCCAGACAACATGTCACTTTAAATTTGTAGAGTATTTTTTCCAGAACCATGATTATTTCTTAATTGGTGTGTTCAGGGGAGGGAATGGGGGGTGGATTTCTTACTATCGTTTGCTACTGAAATAACTTTCTTAAGTGTTTGTCTTGATAGTTGGAAGGAATAAATTTATTATATTTGTGATAATCATCTTAAAACCATGTTAAGTGCATACAAGGATATGACATACCTGTACATGGCCTGAAACTCTCTAAGCGGTATGAAATACTAAACAGTCAGTTTTGCAAACAGTAAATGAACATAAGTCTCTGGGGGACTACTGTAATGTCAAAAATATTTGAAGGAAGGAAGGTCTACATTATTGGGCTGATGTCTGATTAATTATATATAAGCCCCTTTGTTTGTATTCGAAGGAGCGGTGGGGTTGTTATTAAAGGGATTTTTGCATACAAGATTGGTTGCATACCGGTATTTTCAGGGGAGGGGGGTTACTATTGCAATTTTATGGTATGTCATTTGTAATACCTTTAATTGATGCTTGGTGATCATTGGTGACTCAAGATATAGATATTTTGATAACCTTTTGAACTTTCTTTCCTTTCATCACCCACCCTCAGGTATCCATTTCACCTACCTACCAATTGTTGACCCAAAACCAAAAATGACCTTAAAGGGGCTCAGTCACGGCATCTTGAGTTATTTTGAACATCGCAAAAAATAAGTTACCGTTAAATTGAAGGAAACCTAAAAATAACACTTTGTAAAGATAGAAAAACATCAAAGAGACGATAATAAACCATAAAGGAACAAGGATGGTTAAGGATGGAGAAGATTGACGCGGATTGCAAACAACGAATTTGAAAAGTTTTGCTAAGCTTTTCAAACGTGACTGAGCCCCTTTAAGTGTAGCACTTATACATTCAGCAGATAGTAACTTAATTTTTTGAGGACTTTCAGAGTCTCTGGTAAACTGATAAGCATTTGGAACAAAAGACAGTTTTTAGAGCATTGAGTTGCTACATGGGCAGCTTTTAAGCACGTTTTATTTTTTCCAGGATGACCAATGCACCAGAGATTCCAGCGAGAAAAGGAATTGAGAGGTTAGACATTATTAGCAACATGTACATGCACATGTAATATACCTCAAGTTGAAATGTACCTTTTGATCACTCACTCTAAGGTATCCATTTCACCTACATATATCTACTAACCCCTGGCCCAAAACCACAACAAAGATGACCTAGCAGTACTCATACATACAACAGGTAGTAACTTTAAGGACTGTCGGAGCCTCTGGTAAACTGATAAGTGTTTGATGCAAGTTGGAATGAAAGACAGTTTCTAGAGAATCAATGTAGTTGCTACATGGACAGCTGTCAAGGACGTTTTATTGTTTGTAGGATGACCAAGGCATCTGAGATCCCAGGAAGAGCAGGAATCAAGAGGTTAGACATTACATGTACCTGTAACATACCTGAAATTGTAAGATTACTATATTTGTGTACAATTTTAGCTCAATTCTCCCCCTGCTTACCTTATGCAGTCAGTTGCATTCATTTTTGATTTACATCTGAGTGCTTCGTTCACACGGCCTGGTTACAGGGGAAGGCAGGGCTACTCCCAGAAAAATTGACTGAGGTGTGTGGCCCGCTTCCCAAAACTCTTACCCTATTTATGACAAAATCTTTTATTTTCCCTACCCTATTTGTGACCAGATTAAAAATTTGATACCCTATTTATGGCTTGACGCTTAAATTAATACGGGGAACCCTGCTTCAGACCTGCTTTATAATTAGTTACCCAGTTCAGAGCAATGTGAAAGTTACAGTCGAACCTGTATTAAGAGATCACTCTATGGGAATGGCTAAGTGACTGCTTAATACAGGGTGACTGCCTAACACAGGTTCCAAGAAAAACGGTTTAAATACAATCAGTGCTTAAAAACATTTTACTCCATCTGGCGTTTAATAATTTGGAAAAATAAACAAGGAAATTGATCATTCATTGTTCTTTGCATTATTTGAAACTGTATGAACAAGTAATGACACCATGTGACCATTTATACAGGTCAAGACAACAGAAAAAGTCCCTTTGGGACTTCACAAATGGCGACCATGACCACTTAACAGAGGTCAAAATTACTGTAATTAAGGGAAGTAATTTTCGGGACTTTGAAAAGTTACTGCTTACTAGAGGGTGACTTCTTGATACGGTGCCAGTTAATACAGGTTTGACTGTATTGTGAAGGACTTATGTTGATGATGGTATCAATAGTGATGAAAAAGACGTACCCAATTCAAGGCTAGAATGCAAAGACCATACCCTATTTGAGACCAAAATGGCCAAAATCAATTACCCTATTTATCATCAAAACGGCCTAAAGAAACAAACCCTCTGGGACCACAGATACCTATTTAGCCCATCCCAGAAGAACCTGTTTTACCCTTGGCTTGAGTCCCAGACAAGCTACATTTAGAGTTAGGATAAAAAAGGGTACATTGTAAAAATTGTATCACTTAATGTTACAAGATTGATTAGTACTAGAAGCAGAGAAGGAGCAGTAGTAGAAGAAAGAAAAGTGTAGGAGATTGAACTTAGAAAAAGTCAGTTTACATTTTCGTCTAGGGAGAACCACAGTCAAATTTGCGATTAAATTTGGACAGGTGTTAAAGGGGCTCAGTCACGGCATCTTGAGTTATTTTGAACATCGAAAAAAATAACCGTTAAATTGAAGGAAACCTAAAAATAACACTCTGTAAAGATAGAAAAACATCAAAGAGACGATAATAAACCATAAAGGAACAAGGATGGTTAAGGATGGAGAAGATTGACGCGGATTGCAAACAACGAATTTGAAAAGTTGTGCTAAGCTTTTCAAACGTGACTGAGCCCCAGCTTTAAGCTGCTTTTATTACTCTTTTGTTCAGGATGACTAACACACTTGAGATTCCAAAGAGAACAGGAATCAGGAATTTAGACGTTTTAGAAATGTTTGTAATACACCCTGTACATAAAGTGGAAAATCGATATATCAATATTCTACGATGGCCCCCGAGGCTTTCAGGACAATTCTATATTTGGTGGTGCTTTCTTTGTATCCAGGTCTCTGTTGGGAATTGAAAGACAAAGTAAACTTTTAAAAAATTGCAATTTTGAGCCAAAAGCCTTGGATCCATGTTAGAATATTGATCTATCGAACTGTTCTACAATAAGCTAATTTTGATATATTAAAATTCTAATTTGGCTTCCAGGCCTGGGGGGAATAAAACAAAAGAAATTAATTATGCATCCCTCGTCCTCGATACATTCTTTATTTATTCCTGTAAGCCGTGGAGCCAAGTTAGAATTTTATTTATCGATATTGACCTAATAATGATTGTCACAGATCTTGTAACATTTTCTAACTGCATTCTAATTGGCTGCTTAAACTCAAAACAAAACACACCCTGAGTGGGTTTCTTGGTCTATTAGACACACTCAAGTTAGCCTGCGTGGCAGGCGTCCGAAGGGGAGGGAAAGGGGAAAGACGAGCCAGTGAAGCGCGAGAAGATTGGATGCCCTCCCTTTCTACGGCTTGGCCGCCCTCATTTTGACTTTCTCCCTCCCTTTCTACGGCCCACCACGCAGGCTACACTCAAGTGAAAGTTGTATTTGGTGTCACCACTGAATACTGTGAACCCAATTTCCAAGATTTGTTGCCATGTGTTGCTGCAATGATTTCTTGTGATCTGATTTAACTGTTATCGGATTTTAACACTTTGGCTTGCCTTCCTGTTTTATAAACTCTTGCCCAGGAAATTGTTTAGCAAAATGCATTAGATGGAATGTGGGCCATTGCAAAAGACATGGGTAGCTTCATCAACAACAGTTTTAAAATATCTGTTTTCTTTTCTGTTCCCAGGATAGCCAACACATCAGAGGTCAGAGAGAGCGGAAACAGCAATAGGTTAGCAAATGAGGCCATGCTTATACACTGTAGGTTTTTAAAAAACTATAGGCTGAAAACCTATACGTAAACAGTAAATTTTATAAATTTTTTTTGTATAATATCGATGGTCGACACACTGGGATCAAAAGAGAACACAGAAAATGAGAGGTTAGTTTTAACAAGAGATAAGATGAATGGCGTGTCTGGCAAATGGTGAACGTTAAAATTTTCTTGTTTGTCTTTAACGTCTCTACACTGAGGTGAGAATATTTTTATTTGCTGTAAATAGCAGAGTATTTAGTTTTGGGTTGGATGAATGTAACAGGATTAGGGAAAGAAAGAAAATAGCTGAGTCGATTCTGTCTCAATCAGAAAACAAATTCCCTATGGTCGATTTTATCAATATACTGCGAAAAGATAAGCAAATGTTTAAGGGGGGTGAACCTTAACTACAAATCTGTCGCTAAGGAAATCTCAAAACCTCCTTTTTTTTGGCTCCTGAAGTCCAGTGGGCATCAAAGTTTACCATGTTTGTTCGATTCATGTTTCCTTTACATGTTTCGAACCACGCCCATATTTGGTATGTCACGTGACCACAATAGAAAATGTCTAAAAACTCGGACTGAGTGGATCGTTTTCAAAATTTAACAATACGATTTGTTAAAACACAGCATTATCTACAACTTGTAGTATGCGTTTGAAGAAATGTACAATATTTCGAAAATTATAGATGTTTAAGTGCTTTTATAGCCTCTTAAAGATCTATAATTTTCGAAATATTGTACATTTCCTCAAACGCATACTACAAGTTGTAGATAATGCCGTGTTTTAACAAATCGTATTGTTATATTTCGAAAACGATCCACTCAGTCCGAGTTTTTAGACATTTTCTATTGTGGTCACGTGACATACCAAATATGGGCGTGGTTCGAAACATTTAAAGGAAACATGAATCGAACAAACATGGTAAACTTTGATGCCCATTGGACTTCAGGAGCCAAAAAAACGGAGGTTTTGAGATTTCCTTAGCAACAGATTTGTAGTTAAGGTTCTCCCCCCTTAAATCACAAATCAAACTGTTCTCCAAAATTAATTAATATCACTCCACCAGTAATCATAGCATTTTACTATCTTTTTTTCAGGAAGACTAACGCACTAGAGATTGAAGAAAGAACAGGGATGAAGAGGTTGGAGAATGTTGTTCAATTATAAATTTGTCAAATTTTGGCCCAGTTCTCCGTAACAAAGATTAGAAAAGAACAATGATGGTCACAGTACTTGTCCATTTCTATTAACTTCATTTCGAAACACACCTTGAAACGAAGTTGCATTTAGTGTCATGACTGAATACTCTGAGTCCAGTGTCCCAAGATTTATTGCCATATATTGCTAGTTATACACTATAAAATATTTTCGCTCGCGCGCGATTGGTCTAAACGTGTCGCGTGATCGAATATGCCCCATCTAAAACTGGGGAATATCG
>JAHPZR010056135.1:0-2500 GCA_019787425.1 Platygyra sinensis | reverse complement strand
TTGGCTCAAAATTGCAATTTTTTAAAAGTTTACTTTGTCTTTCAATTCCCAACAGAGACCTGGATACAAAGAAAGCACCACCAAATATAGAATTGTCCTGAAAGCCTCGGGGGCCATCGTAGAATATTGATATATCGATTTTCCACTTTATGTACAGGGTGTATTACAAACATTTCTAAAACGTCTAAATTCCTGATTCCTGTTCTCTTTGGAATCTCAAGTGTGTTAGTCATCCTGAACAAAAGAGTAATAAAAGCAGCTTAAAGCTGGGGCTCAGTCACGTTTGAAAAGCTTAGCACAACTTTTCAAATTCGTTGTTTGCAATCCGCGTCAATCTTCTCCATCCTTAACCATCCTTGTTCCTTTATGGTTTATTATCGTCTCTTTGATGTTTTTCTATCTTTACAGAGTGTTATTTTTAGGTTTCCTTCAATTTAACGGTTATTTTTTTCGATGTTCAAAATAACTCAAGATGCCGTGACTGAGCCCCTTTAACACCTGTCCAAATTTAATCGCAAATTTGACTGTGGTTCTCCCTAGACGAAAATGTAAACTGACTTTTTCTAAGTTCAATCTCCTACACTTTTCTTTCTTCTACTACTGCTCCTTCTCTGCTTCTAGTACTAATCAATCTTGTAACATTAAGTGATACAATTTTTACAATGTACCCTTTTTTATCCTAACTCTAAATGTAGCTTGTCTGGGACTCAAGCCAAGGGTAAAACAGGTTCTTCTGGGATGGGCTAAATAGGTATCTGTGGTCCCAGAGGGTTTGTTTCTTTAGGCCGTTTTGATGATAAATAGGGTAATTGATTTTGGCCATTTTGGTCTCAAATAGGGTATGGTCTTTGCATTCTAGCCTTGAATTGGGTACGTCTTTTTCATCACTATTGATACCATCATCAACATAAGTCCTTCACAATACAGTCAAACCTGTATTAACTGGCACCGTATCAAGAAGTCACCCTCTAGTAAGCAGTAACTTTTCAAAGTCCCGAAAATTACTTCCCTTAATTACAGTAATTTTGACCTCTGTTAAGTGGTCATGGTCGCCATTTGTGAAGTCCCAAAGGGACTTTTTCTGTTGTCTTGACCTGTATAAATGGTCACATGGTGTCATTACTTGTTCATACAGTTTCAAATAATGCAAAGAACAATGAATGATCAATTTCCTTGTTTATTTTTCCAAATTATTAAACGCCAGATGGAGTAAAATGTTTTTAAGCACTGATTGTATTTAAACCGTTTTTCTTGGAACCTGTGTTAGGCAGTCACCCTGTATTAAGCAGTCACTTAGCCATTCCCATAGAGTGATCTCTTAATACAGGTTCGACTGTAACTTTCACATTGCTCTGAACTGGGTAACTAATTATAAAGCAGGTCTGAAGCAGGGTTCCCCGTATTAATTTAAGCGTCAAGCCATAAATAGGGTATCAAATTTTTAATCTGGTCACAAATAGGGTAGGGAAAATAAAAGATTTTGTCATAAATAGGGTAAGAGTTTTGGGAAGCGGGCCACACACCTCAGTCAATTTTTCTGGGAGTAGCCCTGCCTTCCCCTGTAACCAGGCCGTGTGAACGAAGCACTCAGATGTAAATCAAAAATGAATGCAACTGACTGCATAAGGTAAGCAGGGGGAGAATTGAGCTAAAATTGTACACAAATATAGTAATCTTACAATTTCAGGTATGTTACAGGTACATGTAATGTCTAACCTCTTGATTCCTGCTCTTCCTGGGATCTCAGATGCCTTGGTCATCCTACAAACAATAAAACGTCCTTGACAGCTGTCCATGTAGCAACTACATTGATTCTCTAGAAACTGTCTTTCATTCCAACTTGCATCAAACACTTATCAGTTTACCAGAGGCTCCGACAGTCCTTAAAGTTACTACCTGTTGTATGTATGAGTACTGCTAGGTCATCTTTGTTGTGGTTTTGGGCCAGGGGTTAGTAGATATATGTAGGTGAAATGGATACCTTAGAGTGAGTGATCAAAAGGTACATTTCAACTTGAGGTATATTACATGTGCATGTACATGTTGCTAATAATGTCTAACCTCTCAATTCCTTTTCTCGCTGGAATCTCTGGTGCATTGGTCATCCTGGAAAAAATAAAACGTGCTTAAAAGCTGCCCATGTAGCAACTCAATGCTCTAAAAACTGTCTTTTGTTCCAAATGCTTATCAGTTTACCAGAGACTCTGAAAGTCCTCAAAAAATTAAGTTACTATCTGCTGAATGTATAAGTGCTACACTTAAAGGGGCTCAGTCACGTTTGAAAAGCTTAGCAAAACTTTTCAAATTCGTTGTTTGCAATCCGCGTCAATCTTCTCCATCCTTAACCATCCTTGTTCCTTTATGGTTTATTATCGTCTCTTTGATGTTTTTCTATCTTTACAAAGTGTTATTTTTAGGTTTCCTTCAATTTAACGGTAACTTATTTTTTGCGATGTTCAAAATAACTCAAGATGCCGTGACTGAGCCCCTTTAAGGTCAT
>JAHPZR010056134.1:75000-84259 GCA_019787425.1 Platygyra sinensis | reverse complement strand
TCACTAGTGCTCAAAATAGTGAGTACAAAGAAACAGACAAACAAATGAAAAAAGACAGAACACACGAAACTTGACTAAAAAGTTTGCAGAGAATGTTAATGGACGAAGGAAGTAAGTAAAAAGCACACCAATCTGTGGATGAACATATAAATTAAAACATCATTTGTGCATTAATCGGGACTATCATGCGAAAAAAAATGTAGCCCCTTGAGAGATTTGAACTCTCGACCCCTGGTTTACAAGACCAGTGTTCTAACCACTGAGCTAACGAGGTTCATACACTAGTGTTCAAAACAGTGAGGACAAACAAACAGAGAAACAAATAAAAAAGAACAGAAAACACAGACATTTTGACTAAAAGGATAACGCGAATTGCTTGCTAATAATATCAATGAACGAACGCACTGAGTGAAAAGAGTACCAATCTATATATGAAGACTTAAAATATCATTCGTGCATAAAAAAGAAACCTTTGCAGCCCCGTGAGAGATTTGAACGCCCGACGCCTGGTTTACAAGATGAGTGCTCTAATCACTGAGCTAACGAGGCTCAGATACTATTGTTCAAAATAGTGAAAACAAAGAAACAAGAAAAAATACAATAAAAAAGAACAGAAAGCACAGGAAACTTGACTAAAAAGCTTGCAGAGAATGTTAATGAACCAACGAACCAAGTAAAAAGCATAGCAATCTATGGATGAATAAATAAATTAAAATATCATTTGTGCATCAATCGGAACTATCATGAGAAAAAAAAAAGTGTAGCCCCGTGAGAGATTTGAACTCTCGACCCCTGGTTTACGAGACCAGTGCTCTAACCACTGAGCTAACGAGGCTGATACACTAGTGTTCAACATTGTGAGGACAAACAAACAAAGAAGCAAACAATAAAAACAGTAAACAGAGACAACTTGACTAAAAAGATAAAACGAATTGCTGGCTAAGAATATAAATAAACGAACGAATTGAGTAGAAAGCGTAGAAATCTATGGATGAATAAATAAATAAAAACAGTAAATAAATAAATAAATAAATAAATAAATAAAAATATATTTGTGCATTAATCAGGACAATAAAGCAAAAAAAAAAAAAAAACGTTTGCAGCCCTGTGAGAGATTTGAACTCTCGACCCCTGGTTTACAAGACCAGTGCTCTAACCACTGAGCTAACGAGGCTGACAGACTTGCCGAAGTTGTTAACTTTCGATCCTTCGAATGTGTTTTCACACGTCTGTAAGACTGGCATATTTCAGCGAGAACATAGTATAAACGAAATAAATGATAGTTCCCCAGGAAAAAAACAAAATTTTCTAGGTCTCATCCCAGAGGGGAAAGGTTTTAAGAGTGGAAAGGTGTTATTGTTTTTTGAGCCATGTTATATATACGTTTGATTAGGTGGAATCTCTTATTTCTTTTTGGTATAAATAAATGTTGTTGTTGTTGTTGTTGTTGTTGTTGTTGACAGTCTTTTCACAGCTTATAATAAGTGGGATCTGCAACATAGTAATCTCTATCATTTTCTTGTACAATGCTTTAAGACCCTTAATTTTAAACGGGCGCATGGTTTTAAACATGTCTTAACTTTTTAAATTAAGGGTCAGACACGTGCCCTAGCAGTTATTCAAGATATCGCGGACAAGGTAATGGTACAGTAGTATTATTATTTCTTACATGCACGACTTAAAATAAAGTTACCTTACCTTGTCTTACTTTAACTTTTTTTGTAAATCATGTGGGATAAAAAAGAACAAAGGATACTGTAGCAGCTTCATGAGATATTTGAACTCTCGATCCTGGTTTACAAGACCAGTGCTCTAATCCCTGAGTTAACGAGGCTGAGATAATACTGTTTTACGTTTTTTTTTAATTTTTTTATCGCGTTGCAACGCATCTTTAGGCCAATCTACACGGTACGACTTTGTCGCAGACGACAAGCTTACGACATGAATTGTTTCTTGTTAATCAAACCTACAACTCGCTTAAATGGTCCTAAGTCATGTCGTAGGCCTGTCGTAAGCTTGTCGTATGCGAGAAAGTCGTACCGTGTAAATCGGTCCTTAGGTGGCTTTTCAGTATTTTTTCTTAAAGCAGGATTTTTGATACTGGTATTACTGGAGTGAACAGGATTTGCCAAGTTAAACGGGACTCGAGTTGAGCGTAGGTGAAGTTAAAGGAGAGAATTTTTGTAAAGTAAAAAGATAACATAGGTTCTATTCAGAGTAATAAAATCAGTAGAAGCTTCGCTGAAAGAGGAGAATAAAAATATAGAAGGTACGCAGTTGGTCATCTGACTTTTTCAATCAAGAGAAGAAAGTTACCACTGATTTAATAGCCCTTTTCACGGTTAATTTTTCTCATTTCCTTAACAATGTAATCCAACGTGGATGCGAGGCAATTTTGGGCTAAAACTACAAAATAGCCCGAAATTGCCTCGTATACATGCTAGATTTATTGTAATGCAAATGAGCAAAGTTAACCGTGAAAAGGGCTATTATCTGAATTATTTCCATGCGAGAAATCAGTCGAGCAGTGTGTGAAAATTGAAGACTGGGAAACATGGACTCACAAAGAGAAAATGGACGAAAGAACAAAAAAAGGGATTTATCAGGAGAAAAATCCAAACATAATTTTTCGTAACACTCACCGCATTAAGTCTTTATTCCCCTACAAGGACAGGCTTAACCGCTCTCTCAAGTCTAAGGTTGTTTACAAGGCTAGCTGCTGGGACTGTGATGACTTTTACATAGGTAAAACGAAGCGTCGTTTACACGACAGAAAAACTGAACATTTTAAAGCACTCACGAAGAGTTGTCAAACATCAGCCATAGCGGATCACATTACCTCAACAGGACACAATATCAAGTGGGACCATTTTGAAATTTTAGCAACCGGGCGTTCTGATATTGATTGTAGAATTAAAGAATCATTATTGATTAAGGATTTAAAACCTTCTTTAAACGAAAATGTGGGCAGCGAGAAACTTTTACTTTACTAGCCTTTTATATATTGTCCAGCAGACTTTAATTGGTCTGTATATTATCAGCTTTTTTTTTTTTTCACTATTGTCTTAATTAGGTTCCAGTCTTTCTCTTAAGCATTTAAATATCTTGTTGTATTATCCAACCGTCACTTCTGAGGATGTATGTTGAGGCATACGAAACGTTAAGTCATTAATCAAAGTTTTTTACAACATGCGTTGTTTTGTCATGTTTGTAACCGCAGTTTGTGTATTATTTCTGTTAAAACAAACTTACTGAATCAACGACTGCGGGCTATGTTACCACTGAACAATTTCGTCTGCTGCGCTCCCCTCGACTGCAGGCAGCGGAAAAAACTGTAGCGGTGGAAGAGGACTGAAAGCTGCAGGGATAAAAAGAAATTCTGTGACTGTTTGCGTTCCTTCAAAGACCCTGCGTTACCTGATGTCTTGCTCAATTTGTTCAGTGAGGAAATTCTCGAAGCGCATCACGTGACGGAAATTACGTCAGTAGTCGCGCAAGCTTTGAGGGGTGCTGGGAATCTCCGAGATCCAAGAAATGAAGAAAGTAAGCGCTAAAAATTTTCAAGAGCAGGTCGTTTGATTTTTTTTTCAAGCGCTATCATTGTAATTCTGAAACTTCACCACGTTGGATTGTGTTTGATTAAGATATTAATAATCTCTGGCAGTGTAAATATGTTGAAAGACTACGTAGTTATTTAGAAAAAATTCAAGATTTTTTCAAACATTATATACTTATGTGCAAAGAAATCTACTAGTGACTTTTTCATTCCTAGTAAACTGTAAATTCGACGTTTAAGAAAGTTGTAATAAATATATCTTAATCAGATAATTGTACGTTGTCTTGCTGCGAAACTCGGATATGCGAGAACAATATATTTATTGAAATATGGGAAATTTGCGTACGAAAAAATCTCCAGCCTGCGGTACTCAAAGGTACCTTGCTAGACAACATAAATCAGACAGCATGACACAACCTCGTCCTTTTTGGGAAAAGGCCCCAGAAACGAGGTTGAACACGACGTGTTGGCGAAAACCTGACGAAGAAGTTTTCGGGTGGTTACCCATTCGGAAACAGCGCGAGTATTCAGAAAGTTAAAATTTCATGTCGCAAAGCAACGATCTTGCCGGATGCCGCGAGAGAAATCCATTGAAAACGACATAGAAGTAGCGAAGAAGATAATGGAGGTCTCGGCCGAAATGAAAAGTTTAGTATTATATATTTCTCGGTTACGAAACCATTCTTATGCAAATGACTTTGATTTGCATTGAATTGAAACTGCGTGCAGAACTCATTTTCATATGAAAGGTTTTGCACTAAGACTCGTTTTGAAACAGAGGCACGAGAGAACTCGGAAATGGCCTAATTAGATGGTCCTTTCATACTGTACTGCCGCTAAATTGGGAACAACCTTTTTTGTTTATTGTTAAGTGTTCTTAACTTTTATTGCGAATAAAAGTTTAAAACTCTTTTTTCAAATTGTGTATCAAAACGTGCTAGCGATTTTTCCTACGGACAAACGAGTTGAGCTTACTGAAAACAAGTGAGACGCCATCTGCTTGCCGTTGAAACGGGAGACAAATCTCCCTTCGCTTCCTGCTCTTGCTGATTCATGTGAACATTGCCTCAGCTTTAAATTTCTTTGATTCACTACTTGCACAATACCATAATGCACCTCTTTTACTCCCAAAACATTTTGCATACTCATTGTTTGCAATTTCTCCTGGGACATGAACATGTCCCAAGCGTAATCTAAAACAATGCCTATGCAATTTCGGAGGGGTAAAAGAGGTGTATTATGGAATTTGTGCAAGTAGAGAATACCTCACAAGAATCTGAGAGAGCGCCACACTTGAATAAGAAACGACTGCATGTGCGGGTTTGAACTGGCGGGAGGTCGAAGGAACTATGGTTTGAAAAAATCGGCTTTAAATAAAATTAAACAAGAATTGGAATTAAGCTATTTTAGTCTGCAAAAGCTTTTACGCCGCTCTCGCGTTCCCAGAAACGCCACTGCCCCTCAGGCTGTGCGCCGCGAGCAAGATGTGTCCAATTGCGGAGAATCAGTTTATTTACAGAGTGTTCAAAACTGTAATCGACCAGCAACGATACCAAAGCAAACTGTAAGAACTACCAGCCAAGGAGAAATAAAATATTTTCATTAATTTTCTGATTAAAGTTTTGAACGATTAAAATGTGTCAAATCTGATTTGTTTTTTTATTTCTTGTTGTGAGTTTAGATTTCCAAAGGATTTTCTTGACAGCCACCACCGGAGAAAAAATACGGGTAAAATGAAAAAATTCCTGGCGGGGGACCAGATTTGCACAGCGGGCTGCCAGATCAACAATACAATTATCTCTCAGACGAATAGGACGTTAAATTCTTTCCACTACAAAGTTGACTTTAAGATTTTAAGAAGACAAAGGTGATTTTGAATCGGTGTTTTAATTTTTTTGAAAAAGCTTGAAACGTGACGCGCTTCTGATGTAAAAATCAAGCAATAATTTGATTGTAAATAGAGGTTAATATTGGAGCAAGTTGATCTTCCTCGATTTCCCGACGATTTTAAAGTAGCAAGGGACGTTTCACATGTCTGAAATAAACCACGCCTCCGAGGACATAGGCTTGTTGGCTCGGGTAAGTACAACGCTCCTTTAAACAATTAGTTCATAAGTCGGCCCCCAAATATCGGTGATTTTGTTTTCTAACTAAAACAATGAATGCGTTATAACCTGCTGGATGAAAGAGAATTGTTTGTGTTTATTTCTTATGTTTTCATTACTGTCGGGAGGCGTCAAAACCTGTCAAAAAATTTGACTAGCAATTACAGGAAATATTCGCGTCCGTGTTGGAAATGTACAGTTTTGTTCATTTCGTGTTCAAATTTGCCAAGTCAGATAGGTCGAGGTCTCACGGGGTTGGTCTTTGAAATCAACGAGCTGGGCTCTGTAAACTCCAGGTTAACAAGATCAAAATAATATGTCGAGTTTTGGCAGCGGATTCAGAGCATTTTTAGTTTAGTGATAATGCTTGAAGACAAGAACAACAAACCAGAGAAGGTGAGAACTTGCTTTTTATTCAGTCTTTTAATCTTGGTTCCGATTCCGAGAAAATCAGTTAATTACAAAGATGTTATAAACTAAGTCGCAGACGGTATTTTCGTGGAATAAAAATTAATTAAAACTAGATGTGCTGTCATTAAAACGGATGTAAACTTTGCAGTTATGCTGCCATAACAAATGCCAATGTTGAATTTATTTTATTTCAATTTATATTACACTTATCTGACGCAAAAAAAAACACGTTGATCAAGATTGACAAGCGAAGCTTTTAATATTTACGCCAGAACATGTTTAATCAACAACCGGTTAATTCCACAATTGACATATGTGGTTAGCTTGAGACCTGACTTAGTATCTAAACGATAAACTGATATTTAGTGAGCTTATCTTAAGAAATTTAATGTACACTTTAGTGATAAATTCATTCGTAATCTGTGTCTTTTGTTCTCATCTTAAGGGGGGAGAACCTTAACTACAAATCTGTTGCTAAGGAAATCTCACAACCTCCGTTTTTTTGGCTCCTGAAGTCCAGTGGGCATCAAAGTTTACCGTGTGTGTTCGATTCATGTTTGCTTTAAATGTTTCGAACCACGCCCATATTTGGTATGTCACGTGACCACAATAGAAAATGTCTAAAAACTCGGACTGAGTGGATCGTTTTCGAAATATAACAATAGGATTTGTTAAAACACGGCATTATCTACAGCTTGTAGTATGCGTTTGAGGAAATGTACAATATTTCGAAAATTATAGAACTTTAAGAGGCTATAAAAGCACTTAAACATCTATAATTCTTGAAATATTGTGCATTTCTTCAAACGCATACTACAAGTTGTAGATAATGCCGTGTTTTAACAAGTCTTATTGTTAAATTTTGAAAACGATCCACTCAGTCCGAGTTTTTAGACATTTTCTATTTTGGTCACGTGACATACCAAATATGGGCGTGGTTCGAAACATTTAAAGGAAACGTGAATCGAACAAACATGGTAAACTTTGATGCCCACTGGACTTCAGGAGCCAAAAAAAAATTAGGTTTTGAGATTTCCTTAGCGACAGATTTGTAGTTAAGGTTCACCCCCCTTAATCTTCTTTGTTTATTTACTATTCTTTTAAGGTAATTCCTTAGTATTGCATTGCGCATCCCTACTGCGCACGATTTTCGCGTCATCAGCGCGCGCGCACGAGCACGTGCACGTGCAAAACGCAAGAGATTTCCCTCAAACTAAGCTCGATAACGGAATAAATTCTCTTTTTCTCTTAAACGAGCACGGTGACCCCCGATTTTTCTTTTAGGTATTTGCTAAGAACAGTCTAATGAAAAACATATTTGAAGAGGAAAAAAAGTTTGATAGTAGAACGTGATTTTATTTGGAAAATATTTCCCAACTGGGTGTATTTTGGCCAAGGCGAGGACTTCAAGTTAGCCATGGAACTGTCCGAAAAAGTGCAATATTACCGCAACCAGGCAATCAAAAACGGCTTAAATGAAGCAATACTGCTTATGCCAATAAATGAAGCTTTATTTTCAAGACAAAACTTTATTTCTTTCAAGTAACCAAGATTTAATTCTGTATGAAGGTGATTCGAACTTTTAACGCGCAACCAGTAAAAATACCTCATTTTAAGAGCTTGCTGACGCGTAAACCAGCACGGTGACCCCATTTTTTTATTGCATTTTTATAATGTTCATACCATGAATGTTCATTACTCCAAGTTTCAAAAAAAGTTTGATAGTAGAACAATTTCAAGGGAATTACCTTAAAGTGACCTAAATGTAATTTAAATATTACCTAAATTTTTCTCTAATAGACCATTTTACAGTTGTTGGCTTAGTGACCTGGTCTCTGACTGGCAGCGAGGCTGGAGTTGACGTTGTTTTGATACAGACCTCACTGCTTTTATTGTGCAAATCAAGTTGTTCTTATGCTAACTAGTTGGCATTTACATAATAAAAGCTTAGAGGTCTGTATCAAAGCAAGGTCACCTCCAGCCTCGCTGGCATTCATGGCCAGGTAACTAAGCACAGAACTGTAAAATGGCCTATTGTGTGCATCGCAAAAGTGACAAGGCGTACCCGGGTCATGCCAAGATATAGCTCATCAATTCTCACGTGATAGGAACGGAAGTTTGGGAAAGGACTAAAACTAGTGCCAGTCTCCGAAATTCAGATGAACGTGGGGAAGTTGCTAGAGTGGTTGCTATGTGCCAGAACCTTATAAGCGAGTTCAAAATTACGTATGGCAGGCTCTTGTCTCTATAATTTCCTGACAAGTTTTAAAAGAGACGAGGGTAGCTTTTTATTTTAAAAGTTAACGACTCAGAAAGAGGTGAGTCTAATCGACCGTGCAAAATACAGCATTCACCTTTTGGTGTTGATTTAGTTTGTTTCAGATGTGGTCTCTCGTGTTCTAATGATTTGTGGCTCCCTCATGGCAGTGGCTAACGGGCTGATTCCATCTCTGGGAGCCATGATCTACGGAAAGCTGACAGACGAGCTTGTTATCCGTGAAAACTGCAGCTGTACTCTTAACGAGAGTATTACGAGTGTTAGATTAAAAGACTTGGTGACACTGGAAATGATTTATCCCCGGTTAGAAGGAATAAACGTTACGGAAACAAAATGGCTTGAAGTTACGGTAAACAAAACTGGAATACAAGTGAAAATTGTCGGCTTGAACGGTGAGCTGTTAAAGGAAACAGTTTTCAAGGAAAGTAACCTAACCCTTTATAATGCAACATCAGTGTTTCTTAACGGGACCACTCTAAACGGAACAGAATTAACAAGTATTGAGGTAAACGGGACTCGAGTTGACACGGTGAAGTTAAAGAGGAGAATTTTTGTGAAAGAAAAAGATAGCATAGGTCCTGTTCAGACTATTAAAATGTTACCTGTGGCACCAACATCCAAAGTTCTGCCCGAAACAAATATTGTAAATTACACGCTGCGAAACATCACAGAAAACTGCCGCTTATTTCAAAACAGAATTGAGGAAGACATGAGCAAATATGCCCTTTATTATGTGTATGCAGCCATTGGGACATTACTTTTTGCACTCGGGCAGAATGTGATGTGGAACATTGCTTCAGAGAGGGCTGTTATGAACTTAAGTGAAAAGTTAACAGACACGATGCTGGACAAAGATCCCGGATTTTACGATACGAAGATTCATGAGGGCGTGGTTAACTTGGAAAGCAT
>JAHPZR010056134.1:62500-67500 GCA_019787425.1 Platygyra sinensis | reverse complement strand
AGACTTACAGTTTGATGGGTCATTATAACCATTCTATACCGGTTGATACCAAAATCATGGCAGCAACAAACTGCCCAATCATCGGTGAACAAGTTGCTGTTAATTTTGTGGCACAATAGATTACCATAGTAACAGTATGACCTGCTAAAAACACCCATAATTTGAGCTTTAAGCGCTTTCAGATGTTTTATTATCCAACTGTAATCAGCATTATGAGATGTAACTTTTAGCAAAGTTTAAAAAAATTCTGCGAAGGGGGTTCAGAGCCACCTTAAATTTTTGAAAGTCTAATCGTATCGTTGACCTATTGCGAGGATACGATGTTCCAAGTTAAGGCCGTGTTCTGGTCTAGTGGTATCAGGCCGGGCCTTATCTTCTGTATCTCTGCTAGGGCTACTTACGTTACAATCTGTAATCACCGGTACTCATTTATACACCAGGGTGGACAGAATCACTTCTATGTACTGTTCGTCTTACTCACGAACAAAACAAAATGTCCTCGGCCAGGGCAAGGTCTTGAAGTGTTTAGTGCATGTGCATTGCGTTTTTTTTCTTTCTGTTGACTTGTACCTTTTTTTTAAAAAAGATATTTATGGCGATCATTTCTGGAGTGATGCAAATGGCAGGAACTGGAGAGCAAGTGGAAGATGTTGGTGACGCCAAAACAGCGCTTTCATCTCTGCTTGGAGTCTCAGAGTCGGTAAGATCTTTGTTTTATGATATTTCTTTTGATTTGAAATGCAACGCTACTGGGCGTGGCGTAGTTAACCGCAAACAGCAACGATGGAGCCAATGATGCAACAGAGGCAACAAAAACACACATAGACACATTTTTTTCGTAGACTGATGAAGATCCGTTTGACAAGGCTACCAATCAGCTTGACAGAGTGTTTGGAAAACTGGATGTTTTCAATGTCTACTTCCATTATCCCTCCCGACCCGAATATCAGGTATGACTTTTTCTCTTGTTATCACATACGGAGCAAAATTACTGAATGCTGATTGGCTGAGACACAAACCTTTCTTCTTAATCACGAGGGCACTTTTGGTAAGCAAGAGAACATCATTACCTGATGCTGACTGGCTGAGGCCGGCTGCATTAAGTTGCTTTCCCGCTTAAATCGGATTTTAAAGGAATTTCGGAAACGCATTGTTTCTGAGTTCGTTCTAAGCGTGAACTGAGGAAACGCGACAGACAACAAAAGGCAATCTTTTGGTGGAAAAGCAAAATGATTTTTTCATCCAAAAATGTGTTGATTCGTAGCCTTAAAAAGGATTGGGTGGGGACGGCTGGTGTCGCACGAAGCATGGAGTTGCAGCCTTCCTGACTACAAAACTGAAAGTTACAATCCTCGTTTTGCTTCGCCTGAGTCAGCTTCAATATCAAAGGTCACCTTTGCTTATCGGCGTAAAAAACAGCGTAAATTTTGTTGGCTCGTTACGTTTCTGTGGTAGAAAGGACAGTTCTGAATGCAAGAAGAGGTTATTAGAGCTCGTTTGGAAAGTTGTTTACGTCTTTCATCGATCGATGAAGTAGTTTCTTACTGTTGCAAGTTTTGCAAAACAGGTGAATAAAATTACATTGCTTAGTTTTATTTGTAAAAAAAAATTGCTTTTAGTGAACTGAACTTGCTGTGTTCTGCTTACTACTATAGTAGTTTTACCCGTTCTATTACTAACTTACAACCGGCAAACCTGTTCACGAGCCGACGACAAGACCTTGAAAGTTGTCCTTTGTACACAATATTGCCCTTCATGCGATGAACAAGCAATCGCAAATGCTCTAGGGCAATTAAGGATTAATTTCGCTTGTATTTTCAAAGTTTTCCAAACCGTCCTTGTCGCCTCGCAACTCGCGAAATATTGGGAAAACTTTGAAAATACGAGTGAAATAAATCCTTGCCTTTTGCCCGTGTGATTACTTGTACTAATCATCTGATACAGCATACATCGAGACGCTTGCAGACTGACTGCTTCACTTTATTTGTAAAGTTCGCCCTAATTTTGGCCTGCAACGAGGAATATAAATATTTTATAGTTATATTAGACACGAAATTTTAATTTTGTACCTAGTATTTAGCCAAACTTTGAAAAGACAATAATTCATTCCTCTTTGTCTTTTAGCGAAATCAATTCGTTGTATGTTTTCCATCTCACAGGTCTTGAAGTCAATTAACTTTACGGTAGAAGAAGGTCAGACGATTGCTTTGTTGGGCGACAAGGGCAGCGGAAAAAGCGCACTTATAAAATTGCTGCAGAAAATTTACAATCCACAGACTGGGAAAGTAAGACTGTAAAATTGTAATGTAGTCTCATCGGCTCTCTACATGTGTTGGATTCCTATGTCGCTAATTGTTTTACAAAAAAAGGCTAAATTTCTCGTATTTTCAACCTCTTTTACTTCCTTTTCTATGTGGTGGCCTGGTGCATCGTGTCCATTGCCTTCCCTCAAGGTAACGTGAATTCCTTTATTTTAAAGCATAGTTACTCATGTTTGTCTTTATTTTTGAAACAAAGGTGAGACTCGATGGAAAAGACATACGTTTTCTTGACCAGCGCTGGTTTCGTCGACAAATTGGAATAGTGCACAAGAAACCCGAGTTCTTCAACACTTCTATAGCAGAAAACATTGCATACGGAAAGGGTGACGCGACTTTTAAAGAAATAGTGCGTGCCGCAAAGGCTGCTGGGGCGCACGAGTTCATCACAGCATTTCCAAAAGTAAGTATCTACAGCAATCAAACAGTAGAAGAAATTCCTTTCTTTAAGAGGCTTCAAGACCTGAAGGGCAAATAACTTATATATATTGGCTGGAACTGAACTTCTGGCAGGCTTTCTGTTGCAGTGTCATGGAATCATAGGTGTATGGGCCCGGGGGGGTCTGCAGCCCCACAGTTCTAGAAATTTTTGACATTTGCTCGACAAAACGCTAACGATTCGGGAAAAGTTCTCGGGAGAAAACATTCCGAAAGGCAGTCAAGGGCTGGCTTGTAGGCTACTTTCTCTGGCCAATTTAAGCTCTTATAGCGGCTCCGATTTCTCAGAATTGATAGAAAATTAGAAATTGCTTAGAATGCAAAAGATTGCCGGAAACGAAATAAGTTGCTTGAAAATCAGAAGTTGCCAAAAAGCAGCCGAGCAACTTACTTGTGGAAAGCCCTATAGTATTTCCATCAACAAAGCAGTGACACAAAAATCAAAGTAAACGAAGATAAGACTTTTGTTTTTGTGATGGTTCTGAAAAGAGCCGTTTTGAATGGCTCTACAAAGAGCCGTATTAAAAACTTTTCTTGAATTTTCGTACGAAGATGTTTCTGATTTTACTGGGCTGTAGATCAAGTTCAATGGTTTCAGGAATAAACTGTTTGTGGAATGATAACAATTTCATTAGACGTAAGGATCGTGAACGTTTTTGCTTTTACTACAAATTGAGTGCGTTTGAACTACGCTCACGCTTTCGGGTTTTGTGTAATTTTGTTCGGGCAATAATGTAACCCCCCCCCCCCCCCCCGAAGGTTCTCGTACGCCTTTGCATGGAATAACGAAGTCCCGAATTCAAAGCGTAAATCCTGTTTATTTCCTCCTCTTAAGGGATATACTACCGTGCTTTGCGATGACGGATCGCCGCTGACATCCTACCAAAAACATTTACTAGCGTTGGCGCGGGTAATGGTCAGAAAGCCCCGGATACTGCTGTGGGAGGAAGATCTGTCAATCATGGACAACTCTGCTTTAAATGTTCTTGCGAACTATTTAGATCAGGTGCGTGACAAAGACTGGAGAGAAATAAAAGCTTATTTTACCTTTTGCTAGGGAACAATCGTAAGCTTAATACACTGATTAATCAATGTAAAGTTCTCAACTGTATCTGCTTCGTAACTATATTGCGTTTCAGGCTCGCCGAGGTCGCACCACAGTCATTTCAACTAGTCAAGTGTCAGTAGCTCGTATTGCTGACCTAATTATCGTTCTTCACAATGGTGAAATAATTGAACAGGGGAGTCCCGAGGAACTGATGCTGTCAGGAGGGGCATTCAGATACTTAGCTACACTTCAAGTGAGTTAAATCTGATTTAAAATAAGTCATAATTTCCGTTACATGATCTGAAATTTAAAGCAGCGAAGCTCACACTTTGCTGATGAAGACAGCAAAAGTAGGTCAAAAGCTTTATTTAATTACAATTTTAGACCATGTGACGAGAATTTTTTATATATACTTCAAATGATATCTGGCTTTTTGTCGCCTTGGCAGGTACCAACTTTTTCAGTTTTATTTAAGAAATTGTAGGAAGTGCGGTGGCCTCTTTTTTTACCGTGCTGAATGTCGGACCAGGTGATCCTAGTTTAAGTCCTTACATTAACAAGGTTTATAAATAAAAAGCGGCGAATTAGATATTGGAGATCACCCTGTGGTGGCCTAGCATTCAATCCAAGGGACTGAAAACACTCTTAGCTGCCTGAGATAAGCCGGCGAACTGGATGAGTCATTAGGTTCAAGAATAGACTTCACTCTCCTACCGTTTCCGCAAAGAAAAAGTTTTCATCCTTAATTTTGTTTTTGTTTCAGTACTTCGAGTCTCAGACTGTACACCAAGAGAGTTTACTGAAAACTGGTGAGATTAACGGGTAATTTTGTGCTCTATAAATTTCTTAAAGCAAAGTACTTTTGCGCTCTTTATGGAAATTAATCGTTTTCACTCATTTCCAGTCTTCTCAGAGCTATCGCCTGTCAAAGACGGTATCGAAGAACTGGAGGCTAGTTTAAATCAGAGTCAGAAACAGACTAAAGAGCAAGTAAAAGGCTTCACATCAAAAGTCCGTCAGATAATCCAAGACAAGGTAACAAAAAATTCAGTAATTGCTCCTTACTAACACGATCATCAAGAGTCATATGCGTACAATTAAATTTTTCAGGGCTATTCTTCAAAGTGTGCTCTGCCTGCAAGCTTATCGGTAATTTGACGTAATAGAGTGTTTTCACTCACGTGACTTTGTTACCT
>JAHPZR010056134.1:50000-57500 GCA_019787425.1 Platygyra sinensis | reverse complement strand
TGGGGATGGGCCTAGCCACTGTTCCTGGTGCATCCACAGCGCAGTTACCATCCATAGGTAGCGTACCTTCTCAAATGTTGCCTACGGGAGTCACAGGGCTACCATCTGAACAAATACCAGGTTCTGGTCTGCCAGCGGTTGGACATTTAACACCGCATTTGCCATCTGAAATTCCATCTTTTCCAGGATTTCCTGGAATGGCCGTCTCTGAAGGGTTACCAGAGATTGGAGACATTACCTTTGTACCTCCTCAAACACCAGGCTTTCCCTCGGGTAGCTTTTCATCAGGGATATCTACACCGCGATTACCACAACAAGATTTATCATCAAGTAGTTTAATTCCAGTGAACCTAACAGAAACAGGGCAGATGTCATTCCCGGGATTTAATGCCGGTCAAGTCCCATCTACTACCGGATCTTTATCTGTGGGATTATCCTCTAATTCAGATACTACTCCAGGAATTACAGGGATATCTGTTCTACATTCGGCTGTACCGCCAGTGCCTAGTCTGCCACAAATACCGGGTAGCTTTCCCACCGGAATCACCCCACCAGGCTTGGGAGCTGGAATAGGGCTTCCTAGTCCTCCAACACAGTCTAGTCAATCTGGAATAGCAGGATTTGGATTGAATCCTGATCAGTTACCAATTGGAACTCAGGATTCGTTATTTGGGGAAAGCAGAGGAAGTATGCCCCAGATTCCTGGACTGGGACCCAGAGTTCCTCTGGCAGTTCCTCAAGTCACTTCTGGTATGTTACCAGCAGTCTCATCGCAAGTTTTAGGAATGCCTTCAAATATAACATCGGCTGCGAGAATGGTGCCACCTTCCACATCGATAAGTTTTCCAGGTAGGGCAATAATTCCTGGCTCACAAGTTAATATTGGTATGGCACCACAAGACGGATTGTTGACCAGCTCTACTGCAACACCGACTGGGACACAACTCTTAGGTGATACCATGATTCCTACCAATAGATATGCTGGATCAGTTGATGACATTGAAGCTACAAAGCTGCAGGAAATGGGACTCCCGCCAAATATGCCGAACGTGGACCTTTTGGTAAGAATAGATCTATGCAAATCGACACTGTAAAGCGGTGAACTAAGTGCACTTGCAAGTTATGCACTTACCTAGCAGTTGATAGTTCAGCTAAATGAGGCCTACTCTGGGACCTTAAGTCGCCGCAATTTAAGGCGACTCTAAGCGGTTTAAAGCGGCTTTAGGCGACTTAAGCAAAATTGGCGGAAAAACATCGCGACTTTAGGTGATTTAGGGCGGCTTTTGACGACTTAGGCGATTTTAGGCGACTTAATGAGATTTTATTTTACTCAAGTGATATAAATTTAAACTTTAGAACAGTTTCCACAGCCTCAAATACCAAGGGTCGGGTTATTCAAAGTCTGAAATAAACTAACTCAGGATTAGTGAGAATTTTGATTTCACTTTGTAAGTTTCCGGTCCAAAATTTTTTTATGTTGTTTGTCTTTCAGTGTTGAGCTCGAATCATCTTAAACTACACAACCATAAGCAGTGAAATATATTTCTATACTAAAAGAAAAAATATTATGGCTTATGGCTTAGCGCTAGCCAGCTTTCGAACAACCCGAGCCAGATTTCAATCCATTTAAACAGTTGCAGACTATTTTAATATTTAGTTTTTCATGTATAAGCCAGTGCCATGGCTTTGAGGCATAATACATTAATTTCCGAGTCCTCAGCGTCTTAGGTAATTCCTCTGAAATAAAACTGACAATAGATTTTCGTTCCAACTTTGTCCACTGAATATTTATCTTATAAGAAATTCAATTTTGAAATAAAAAACGGGGGTGTCCATGCTCATTAAGACGCACTGGGGCATTGAAAATGTCCCATTTTTGCATTGTTTAATGCCCATTCCCAATAATAACAGTAAAATCTTTGTGACCGAGACTCTTGAGAACACGCATTAAACTACAGTCACTACATTGTGTCGGGCAGAAATAAACATTTTACGTTTGATTTGCACAGAAAGCTGAAGTCTTGATTAAAATTTGAGCCAAATTTTTTGACATGGTTACCAAACGGCAAGCTAGAAAAGATCAAAGTGTATCTGCTATTTTCCTTATTTTTTCAATGTTCAGCAATAAAAATCAGATAAGTCTTTTCTCACGCAAAGCTTGTAAAAGGTTTATTACAATGACTGGAAAAAATAGGTGGGGTGCCCATGCTCGTTGGTGAGCTATAGCCATTTTTCAACTGACAGAACTCTATATCAAGGCAAATTCGCCATGTTTTCAGTATGCGCGTGCACGCGGGCGCGCTAAATGACGCCATAAATTATGCGCAGAAAGGATGCGCAATGCAAATGTGAGGAATGACCTTAAAGGACCCTAGTCAGCTATTTTCGATGTCATCAAGATTATTGATGTCACACAGTGAGGGGAAACCTTATTGCTTTATTGTAAGTTGTATTCCTGGAAGTATGTCCCTTTGTCTTTAGCAGTTTCACAGTGATTTTCTTTGCTTCGACATGATATGAATAAAATATAATAGCCAAACTGTTGTAACGTAACAAAAACAAAGGTGTGGCTGACTAGGGTCCTTCAAGAGAGTTTTAGATGGCTCCAAAGCTTTAAGAAGAAAACGACCTAGTTAATGGGTTTGATATCTTTCTTTCCTTTAGAAATCTTTCAGGATTCTGAAATTGAACGCATATAAAAACAAAGTTATGATTTTGAACTAAGAAATCAATTTGCTTGATTGAAGGTTTTACCAGATCCAGAGAAACAGGCGGACCTACTCATGAGCCAAGTTGAAAAGGATGTAGAAGCGGCTTTGCAAAACGTGAGTGTTTATTCCCGAAATACTCTTGTATGTCAGGACTCTATCATGCATTATCCAAACGTTCCTTCAACTGAAGAAAACCCGAAGAAAAAAAGAACTTAAACCACTTTTTTAAAACATTGGTGAACAGCTCTTGCTATTTTCTTTTCCTTATCAATCAGTCCATAGGCAAATATCTTGGCCCCAGAGTCCAGGAGACCTTTTCGTCCGTATCCACTCTTGGTATGGCTTTTTACAATGGGTGGAAGATGACACTTGTCGTGTTAGCTGGACTTCCAGTTATCGGACTGGCTAATCGTATTCAGCAAAATGAAGCCGATGCTACTGTTGAACCGGAAGGAGTTGAAGCAGTAAGTGTTTAGTGCACCTGACAGCGTAACAATTATTAGCGCGTTAAACCATGCTTTTTTGAACAAGAAGAGAGAATCGTCATTACAACAAATCAGTTCTGTCGCGCTTTAAAATTGGCAATTTAATATTAAAACACAATTCTTTTATCTTCATGCAAAGACACTTATCATGTTCTATTTATTACACATTAAATTTTTGAGAGCTAAGATATCCATGAAAAAAATTATTCGGCTATTAATAGATCGGCTAGTTTATAACCAATCAGATTTTGGTTCTTTTTAGAAAGAGCAGTTCTATTACTGACCTTTACTACATTGATTACAGCTGCTCAAAACTAGCTTCAAGAAAATGGAAACAATCTCAGCCCTTGGAATGGAAAGTAAATTCGCCAAGAAGTATAAGGACGCCATCTTCGAAAAATACAAGTAAACAGTGATTTATTTTCGTTTTGTGATAAATTTCTACGTTAAATCTGGAAAAGCAACCACGTTTGTTTTAATAGATCTTATACTTTATGCATTGCAAATTTCTAATGTTTTTTTTTACAGACATGCGTTGAAGAAAGTCATCGCCAGTGGTTTTGCCTTCGCTCTTGGACAAGCTATGGTGTTTTTCATTTACGCAGGCGCACTGAGGTTCGGTTGCTATCTTATCAGCATAGGAGATATGGCAGCTATTGAAGTCTTGGGGTAAGCCGTCGATTTCGTTTCCACTGCAGGTGGCTATTATGCATCCATTGCAGCCAAAAGAATCCATCTTTGAACTTAAAATACAGTTGTACGTACTAATGGTCCTTAATAGGAAACCAATTTTCAACAGAGAAACTTTGTTGAAGACTGACGAAAAGTGGACTAGGGTGAATTCCAACACGGGCCATTATGTCGGGTCATAACAGTCGACGTTAGTACTAATGAACTATGTTTGAATTATGTCAGTAACCTAACCTTCTTTTAACATGATGTTATTATGGACAATCGATTCAAAGCACAACTGACACACGATGTCCCCACTAGTGATCGTTAGTTATATTAACGAGGGTTTTCAGAGAATTAACTAAGCCGTCTTCGGGTCAAAAAGAAATCATGGTAACACAAGGTTCGCAGATTGACAAAGGAATAATTTAGTAGGCTTATAGCATGTTTTTTTTTTATTTCAGTGTGTTAATGACAGTGCTGTTCGGTTCTTATGCTACGGCGAGCTCGCGAGCACCGCCGCACGCACATGAAGACACCGAAGAATCGCTGAACAGATTGTTCGAGGACGAGGCAGCAAACGTGCACATGGGTGATAAGATGGTGAGCGACATTCCCCTGGTGTGTCTGTTCTATCAACAGTGAGAGAAAATCAATTACATTTAGAATTGTTTTATGGCAATGTACACGATTAAACGGCGCTCCGAGTCATCCATAACTTGTTTTGAAGCCCCATTACAGGCTGTAGTAAACGTAAAATGGACCTGGAAACATATACAACCACGTGACCCAAATTCCTGCAAAAAAATTTTTAGTTTAGTTGAATAACATTGCCATGTATCTCTCTTGGTCGATTTTCCTGCACTAGGGCAATAAAAAAATCCTAATATGAATACGTCTCTCAAGGATTGAAGTCACTATGTTGTAATTTGTTTCTCAAAGGACGAAGTCGAGGGAAGCTTGGATTTTAAACATGTGGAGCTGCCAGACCCTCTGCGCAAGGGCGCTCCATTGTTGAGCAAACTAAACGTGAAAGTCAGCAGTGGACAAATGTTAGCCATTGTACCACTGGAAAGCGAAAAACTCAATCCATTTGAACTTTTGTTGGAGCGTTTCTTTGATCCTGTCAAGGGTGCATTGGTAAGTAATGCAATTTAATTAAAACCTTTTTCTGAGACGCAAAACTTTGAACGCATATAACTCAGCGTCACATTTCAGTTCTTAGATGGTGTGGACATACGCAGTTTGGAACTTTCTTGGTTGCGATCCCGGCATGCAGTGGTGTCCCATCGCTCGTTTCTTCCACATTGTAGTATTGCTGAGAACATCGCTTATGGAGACAACAGCAGAGAAATAACGAGGCGCGAGATCGAAGACGCCGCGTACTCGGCTTATGCACACGAATTTATTACGGATCTAACAAAGGTGAGAAACTGGAACTTCGTGCAGTCACAAAGGCCCTGCTACAATCTTAGGCAGTTACCTGAAGTATTCAGTAATATGATTCCAGGTATATTAATGCTTTTGAATATTTGTTTCAGGGTTATGACACAGTCCCCCATGAAGATCAAATCCAGTTGACCGACAGTGAGAAACTGAGGATCAGTGTAGCTCGCGCTAGTATCCGTGGACCAGCGATCGTTGTGATTGACGAGTTGGAACAAGAAGATCAGGTGAGTAAGTCAGTCCGTCAGTCAGTCAGTCGGTCAGTCAGTCAGTAAGTAATTCTGTAAATCAGTCAGACAGGCGAATTGTCAGTCAGCCAAGTCAGCCAGCCAGTCAGCCAGCCAGTCAGTCAGTCAGTCAGTCAATCAATCAGTCAATCAGTCAGTCAGTCAGTCAGTCAGTCAGTCAGTCAGCCAGTTAGTCAGTCGGTCAGTCAGTCAGTCAGTCGGTCGGTCAGTCAGTCAGTCAGTCAGCCACCCAGTCAGTCAGTCAGTCAGTCAGTCAGTCAGTCAGTCAGTCAGTCAGTCAAGCAATTAGTCAATCAGTCAGTCAGTCAGTCAGTCAGTCAGTCAGCCAGCCAGCCAGCCAGCCAGCCAGCCAGCCAGCCAGCCAGCCAGCCAGCCAGCTAGCCAGCCACCCAGTCGGTCAGTCAGTCAGTCTGTCAGAGATGCTTTTATCCATGCCAGATATTTACCTTATGATTCCTACCACCGTTCATTGATTACGTTACTTCAAAATGTTACTTAAACAATTTAATACAATGGCAAGGGCTGATTTATGACAAACACTGGATGTTCACCGGCTAATATTGATGTAGTAAGGAACTGGACAAAAAGTACAAGGTGGGGGGGGGGGGGGGTGGGCCAGAGCATTTCGAAATGTGGTGATTAGAAAACACATGACCCACCCCTTCCATGTGGCACAAAACTGAGTGACCCACCCCTAAATAAAGGCTGAAAATCACATGACCAACCCCCTATAAGACATGACATTTTTGGTTGCATAATCCGAAAAAATCACATTCTGTGGATGAAATTGTGGTGTTATTTAATCTAAAACGTAACTACGTTTTAGATTTATTTCTTAACCATAATACAAAATTATGCAAAAATAATATTTTTTTCCATTACCTTTGCAACTTTAAGTCATGACTGGAAACTCTAAGAAAACTTGACCTTTTACTTTTCACACTAGGCCTCAAGGCACGTAAAGCAGTGATCCATCTAGAAAACAGATGCAGTGAGTCCTGGGAGTAATATAGCCAGACAACTCCCAGATCCTTGTGCATGTGTCCCATACCCTTGGGGACAAATAGCTTGTAGAAACAATATCATAGCAACTCTTCGGTCTTCTGCCTTGGTATCTTGATTAAAAATATATCACCACTGTTTGTGCTATATCTTTAACCATGTAGACACAAGTTAGCCATTTGGTGTTCTTAAATACCCGCATGTCAACATAGTGCAGTAATTTCAATATCTCTGCCCTGGGACTCCTTGCTCAATCCGTTAGCTTTTGTACAGGTTTTACAATACATAAGTTATCATCTCTATTATACACTAGCCAAGTGTCAGTTTTCAAATATGGCTTGAAAAGTTTTTGTCCTTTGTAACTGAAAGGATTTAACAAACAATAAAAGGAAGTAACACACTCGAACACCAACCCACAGTCTGTCAAGTGCCTTATGCATAACCAACAGCTTCCACATGTGTTGTGTTGAGCTGGGGCTTTAATAAAGGGGTGCTTTGCACCTGTCTTGGCAGTAAAGGGCCGACTACCTAGGGCTCTTAGTCCTACTTTTGCTCGTCAGCTATGACATGCTGATGAGACCTATTAGGCTGTCCATGGCTGCCACCACTTGGGTGATATGGCTGTGCACATACCAGACCGTGGGTTGCTATTTGAGTGTATCACTTGCCTTTATTGTTCGAAAGGAGTTACCTTTGTTGTAGATTGTGTCCAATGTGTGCCTATTCCCGTAAAAAAAAAAGCAACAAAAAAAAAAACAGGATGACCCACCCCTATGGGTAGCTAAAATTTGCACGACCCACCCCTTACCAAGGTTCAAAAACTGATGACCCACCCCCTCTCTGCTCCGGCCCACCCTCCTCTCGTAATACTTTTCACCAGTCCCTAAGGCAACATTAGAAATACAGACTTGCAGTATTTTATGAAATTAACTGTTT
>JAHPZR010056134.1:42500-45000 GCA_019787425.1 Platygyra sinensis | reverse complement strand
TCCCAACATTTGCCAGTTTATTCTCAACTTCTACAGCCAGGAGCCTGCAAACTAGAAGAGTAAATACCTCAATTTAAAAGCGTTGTTTAGTGACTCGATAGCAGGTTTAAATAAACAATTTCAGAAGTAAAAGAAAGTATTAAACTTTGATTTGCAGAAAAGGTTAAAAACACTTGGCGATAAATCACGAAACAGTTTGGCAACAAAAACAGCTATAAATTTCAGCGGGCTGTACAGGAGAATACAGCCCACTAAATTGACCAATCACAGCGCGCTTACTGACTGAGAGATATAATAATTAATATTAAAAAACCCTTAACGTAAACCACGAAGCAGTTGATTTTACTCCCAAGATTAGCTGAGCTTCCAGTTCAAAATCAAAAAATTCAAAATTTCTTTTTGGAAAATACTCAGGAAATTTTCAGGCACCCCATACCTAAGAGTTAGCTGTCTTTATCAGCTGAGTTGAGGGACTCAATGAGGTGATGACAGTTAATATTTTGGCTAACAGCTTGTCTATTTTCGTTACTATTAAAAGAAATCTTAGAAATTTATTACCATTGTTTTAAAAAGTTAAAATACAATTCTTATTGTTTCATAAAATGAAATTTTATTGAAAACATATTTAAGGGCCAAGGACCAACGAGACTGTACTGCCAAGCCACAAGACAAGGCACGAAACACGCTTTCGTAAATAAAACGCATTTATGCTAGGCACACACTAGGGAACTAGCCGCAGGGACTTATCTCTTAGTGTGTACACACTAGAAAATTGACCGATTTGTGGGACTATTGGTTCCTGTGACTAGTCCCAGAAATCAAACCTGCTTAATTCGTGGGACTAGTCGCAGGGACCAAAAATGGAGGTCTTACGACTAGAATTTCAATGCAAAATACGAGTACACACTAGGGGACTTGTCCCCGAAGTCCCTGCTACTAGTCCCCAAGTCTGTGCCGACCTTTACGGTTAACGCACATATTCAAGGCTAATGGTCAATATTTCCAACTTTTACAGCTATAATGGCTAAATGTTTGGCCTGTTTTACCGCCAACGGTTACCCCATTGAGACCCTTAGGTTTCACTAGCTTACCATGGCATTTTGTTGGAAGATGCTTTGTGGATTCTAAATCTTCATCTTCACTATCATCATCATTGTCGTCGTCGTCATCATCATCATCATCTTCATCATCATCTTGATCGTCTTCAAAAATCTCATTTCCATCCGAGTCTGTTTCCTGCATTCCCGCTGTTTGACCTTCTTTGTCCACATCGTTCATTTCAACGTTGATTGAATCTTTTCTCACTCTTATTCCATCCATCATTTCAAATTCGTTGTCGGTCACTTCCGCACATGTAATGTTCCAAAATAACAACACAACTAAAACGACGACATATCTTGACAATATGCGCATTGTACCTGAAATAATGTGCAATTAAATTGCCTTCTCCAGCCGTGACGAAATATTGATGTCGGGATGAAAATTTCCGGTCTCGTGAGCACTAATATTGTGGAGCCGTTGGTACTAAACAGTGATTCACGACCTAGGCCAAGTTTGTGTGATATAGATAGAAACTTATTCGGCCGTTCGTTATTTCCAGTGTCACAGCGCTGTTGAATAGCCTTTGTCAACCGTAATAATTGCTAATGTATGTACGCTACGCTAATCTACAATGTACACGTGGGGAGATTACACTGAGTCTGCCACAATGCGAAAGTGAGTTGTCTTTGTTTGCTTGTAAAGTGATCAGATCTCTGTTAAACGACGTTCGTAAGCAAAGATTTCCTTGTTACTTAGACTTTAGACAACTTCATTTACATTTGTTTACTAAAAGGAGAAACATAAATCGCTTTTTAATATTAAAAACTTTTACTTTTTCTCCTACGCTAAAACGTCGAAGTAAACTGAATCATTTTTCCTTAGAGTTACATGACGTGTTTTCCTGTCAGCTGCTTGAGTCAGCTGAATTAACAAAAAGAGCTGACTTTCTCACGAGAAAAGAAACGAATTCCACTCATCATAGTAAACGGCATCTAGAGACCACATAGCTCATATTTTCATGTTTTCTAATGCATTGTAGATAAAATAAATGAACACAATCAACTCAGTTGAAATGGAGGGAGACAGTTTGCTCGAAGCTCGAAGTGTCGTCTGGTTTCTTTGTTCTTTCTTTTTCTTTCAGAATACATTAACACTAAAATCATATATTTTCTTTGTGTTTATGCTCGACTACAATTTCTTTGTTTCATGGTGTACAATCCAAGTTATTCATTCTTTTCATTTCATTTTTATACGTATATTTTGTGTAACAGGTGTTCCCATTATCAAAATGTTACCGAAATCGCGTTGAACTCAAACACGTCCTATTTAGAATTTTTAATTTAGAGTCTACTATGACGAAGAATGACTAAAAAAATCTCATTAATACATAGATATTACAAAGAAGCAACTTTCTGTTTGTTTAGCTGACCTTTTGTCTGAACCTCGCCTGGAACAACCA